>LPNX010703056.1:17136-193591 GCA_001517045.1 Pseudotsuga menziesii | reverse complement strand
GGATGTTTGTTGTATCTTACACATACTAGACCTAATATTTATTATGCAGTAAGTGTGGCTTATAGATACATGGATCAGCCTCATGAGATCCATTGGAAAGTAGCCAAAAGGATCCTTAACTTTGTTCAAGGAACAAGGACACATGGGATCTTCTCTAAAGCTAAATATGATCTTGATTTGATTGGGTTTACTGACATTGATTGGGCAGGTGATAGCACAGATTGAAAGTCAACATTAGGATATGTGTTTATGCTTGCAAAAGGGCCAATCATCTGGTCAAGCAAGAAACAGAGTGCCATTGCACTCTCATCTATAGAAGCAGAGTACAGAGGAGTTGTAAATGTAGCAACTCAATGTTTATGGTTGTAGGGGTTACTTGGAGAGTGTGGCTTTGAATCAGAATACTCAACTACTATCTACTGTGATAATCAGAGTACCATTCGAATCTGCAATGATCCAGTTCAGAATCAGAGAACGAAACACATTGAGATCCATATGCACTACATCAGACAGCTTGTGCATGATGGCACCATTCACCTACTCTTCTATTCATCTTCAGAACAAGTAGCTGATATCTTCACCAAAGAATTTTGTGAGAAGACATTCAGAAATCTCAAATCACTGCCAGGGATTTCTGATCATGCTGTGAAGCATGAGTGATGACAAGATTTTCAAATTTTGTTTTACAGTCCATGTTTAAGGGAGGATTTTCCCACTGGGTTTTTGCCTCTTTCCTTGGTTAAATGGACATGCAGTATGTAAAGGGTGACTAAGCCTTGTTGCTAGGCCCTATAATTTTCTGATATATTACTCATAAGTCAAGCTTAATGGGGGGTGTTAGAATAATCAACCCATAGTTAGCTACCTTAGACATTAATTAATCTTGTTTTATCTTATTTGCCTAGTTTCCATATTCCACCTTATGCAAGTTGTCATCTACACATCCATAGTGGTCAAACTTGATAATTTTGAGTCATGGAGTGCTTGGGAAACCTACTAGAATCAAATCTAATTTATTCCTGGCCTCCCTAGTGCATGTCTGCTTTTTCTACATTATTGCCTACTTTTTCAGTGTTTTAAGGCAATTGGGAAAGTTTGACTAGGTGAGGTTAACTTGTTTTTTGTCCTACAAATCCTCCACTCTTTTCTCCTATGAAAAGCATGTATGAGTTGTCCTTCCATCCACTATTAGCTTGCCTAATTGATTTTTCAAATTCGTGAGCTCCTAGATAGTTTTGGAAACTGCTTTATGCACCTATGGGGGATTTGCTTAGATTTAGTAAGCCTTCTTTTCACTAGATTCGAATGACATATTCATGCACTCTAATCCATCATGTAATTATTTATTTTGGAAGCCTATGAATTCACAAGGTTGGCTATTGTACACTTATTCAATACAGTTTAGTGTTCAGCTCCATATTCAGTCTCTTTTGTGAGTAATTTTGCATGTGTAATTGGCAATTGATGTGAGTGTAATTGTTCTAACACTGGGTTCAATTTCCACACTTTTGGTTGAAAATTTAATGAATACTAAGGCATAAGTTAAATTCAACTAGGGTCATCACCCCTAAGAACAAAATTATACATAAAAACATGGCATCTGTGCATGTTTTATATTAATGCATTCTGTTTTTATGTTTATGATCATGGGGCTAGATTGCGCAGTTTGACAGCAAACCCATGCAAACATATCCATTTCCTCCATGAATTCATACATATTATGTCCAACAAACCCATGCAAACATACATTTCCATAAGTAATAAATTAAATATTTCATAACATAACTATAACGAAATAATTCAAACCATATTTGATATTTATCTCTATAAATTTCCTCCAACCAGTTGTAGGTAAAGGAAGCTCCTCCTAGTCATAGGAATTCTGACAAGCATGCTTTTTCTTTGACATAAGACAGCTATGAGTTGGTGTTATTAGTCTACAAGGGGTGAATTCCCACTTATTTCATTAAATTCCACACAAGAAATCCAAAGGAGGATAAATCCCCTTTGTATTTATCACCATATCCACACTCATTCCCCATCATCCTTCACAACCCAAGCGATTCGATCGTTTTCCCTACTTCAAAAACCCTTAGGATATCATCATCCCTTCTAGTGATCTAGCATAGGCCTTGAAGGGAGTCTCTATATCAGGGTATAGGGGATTCCATTTGTAGGTCAAGTCTCTCTCACATGGGCACCAATCCCATTCACATGAGATTGTACTTTGTGCATGATGGTATAGAACTCATGTTTTCCTCTATGTAATAGTTAGAACTCAGATCTTGTGATGGTGGTGATCCCAAAACTGATTTAATGATAAGTGAATAAGTACTAAATGTGTTTCTAACAATATATATGCATGATTTTTTCTTAACAAGTGGATTCCCAAAAACTGTCTACATTTCCTCTCTTAATCCCATATTAATATAATTAATCCATTGCTAATTAAAGTTACACTTAAGCTATGGTTATGGAACTTTTGGTTAAAAATTTAATGAAGAATAAGGTATAAGTTAAATTCAACTAGGGTCATCACCCCTGAGAACAAAATTCTACATAGAAACACGGCATCTGTGTATGTTTTATATTAATGCATTTTATTTTTATGTTTATGATCATGGGGCTAGATTGCGCAGTCTGACAGCAAACCCATTCAAACATACATTTCCATAAGTAATAAATTAAATATTTCAGAACATAACTATAACGAAATAATTCAAACCATATTTGATATTTATCTCTATAAATTTCCTCCAACTAGTTGTAGGTAAAGCAAGCTCCTCCTAGTCATAGGAATTCTGACAAGCATGTATTTTCTTCGGCATAAGACACCTATGAGTTGGCACTATTAGTCAACAAGGGGTGAATTCACACTTATTTCATTAAATTCCACACAGACAATCCAAAGGAACATAAATCCCCTCCGTATTTATCACCATCTCCACACTCATTCCCCATCATCCTTCACAACACAAGGGAGTCGATCATTTTCCCTACTTCACAAACCCTTAGGATATCATCATCCCTTCTAGTGATCTAGCATAGACCTTGAAGGGAGTCTCTATATTAGGGTATAGGGGATTCCATTTGTAGGCCAAGTCTCTCTCACATGGGCACCAATCCCATTTACATGAGATTGTACTTTGTGTATGATGGTATAGAACTCATGTTTTCCTCTATGTAATAGTTAGAACTCAGATCTTGTGATGGTGGTTATCGCCAAACTGATTTAATGATAAATGAATCAGTACTAAATGTGTTTCTAAGAAGATATATGCATGATTTTTTCTTAACAAGTGGATTCCCAAAAACTGACTACATTTCCTCTCTTAATCCCATATTAACATAATTAATCCATTGCTAATTAAAGTTACACTTAAGCTATGGTTATGGAACTTTTGGTTAAAATTTTAATGAAGACTAAGGCATAAGTTAAATTCAACTAGGGTCATCACCCCTGAGAACAAAATTATACATAGAAACATGGCATTTGTGTATGTTTTATATTAATGCATTTTATTTTTATGTTTATGATCATGGGGCTAGATTGCGCAGTTTGACAGCAAAAGTGTGTTGGTCGCATCCTCTCCATCGCCAATATGAGGGGTGGGTACATGGCACCATGTTAACTTGGACCATATATGTATAGCATATAGCTTTGCTTCATTATATACATATTCACATCTTAGGGTCAGAAACAAGGTGTTACATTCTCCTCCCCCTTAATTTATGCATAATCCTTTGTGCATATCAACATTATGTACATGTACAAAATTTTACAACCAAAAATTTTAAAATAATGTGGCCATGCCTTCTGTTAGGGTTAACCTTGACTCAGGAATGAGTTAAAGGTGGTTGAGTTCCAACACATGGTTTATTATAGCCCATGGTATTTTTTCTATGGTATTTGGTGTTCCATGGAACTTGGTGGCCAATGGTATTGTCCCATGGTATTGGATGTAAGTAAGTATTTATAAGGATTGTGGAAGCTCCATTGTGAAATTTATTGGAGGTGAGTGATGTCTATCTGACTTGGCTCGACTTGGATGGTTTAGCTCAAAGGTATAATAGATATATTATGGTGGTTTTCCCAGTTTTGGGTTTTCCACGTAAATTATTGTGTGTCTATCCTAAATGTAATTCTATGTAGAATTTTTTTCTCTCATGCATTATTTAATGATGTTCATTAAAGTCCTAAATCACATCCTCCAGTTCTCACATTGCTTCTTAATGGTTGTAGTACTACATCCAATGGACCTTTATGTTCCCTATTTCTCTGTTCTCGAGCAATTTGAGCTTCATGTTGATGATACATATTGGTCTAACCATAATTACCCCTTTGAGCTCCACCTGAATCACAACCCAATCAATAATGTGGTTAGTATAAGATATATACATTTTCAAAAATGAAAAACAAAATACATTATGTGCATTTTTTTAGGAAGCAAGTGCAATCTCATATGCAGTTGTCCCTATCCTAGCTAATATTTGAAAAGACCCATAATATCTACACACTAGCTTAGAAATTTTTTTGAGTTTCAATGAAAATCTTCTTCAATGTAACTTTAAAATAGATGTGTTCACAAACTACAAATTATATTAATATGCTTCCCTTACTTACATAACTCTTATGTATGTCCCATGTCATATTCAAGTTCTACTTGATCTTTACAATCTACTTTTCCTATCCTTGAAAAATTATGTCCCAATTACTATTATGTCTACTAAATTGTCCTTTATGATTGGAGTATTTCTCTTTCTATTATACATGTATCCAAGCAAACTCATGATATCAATTGATGTATACAAACTGCACCATGTACAAATCATCTTCTCATTTAGATAGTTGATCCATCACACACATTCTTGGCATATCCTCAATAACTTGATTCACCCTTTCAATATACCCATCTGTCTATGTCCGATATGTTGTACTTAGATTCATATTTGTACCAAATCCTTTTAACAATCCTTTCCAAAATTTTGAGGTGAGCTTTCAGTTTCATTATAAAACAATGGCATTCAATATCCAATGCAATTTGACAATATTGTTGACACAATTATGTCGACAGGGGTTCACTTCGCACTATTGTCAACAACATCAACACATAACCCCTAAACATTGACCCAAAAAAGGTTTAACCATTTCCAGCAACACTTATGGAGTAGGTACAGTCTCACTTGAGATGTTCGAGGGAGGGCTGTAGGAACCATGTTTTCACAGTGTGAAGAGGACTTCGCACTATATTCTATCCTATCATGACATTACCCAGAAATATGTTAGAAAATAGGACCTTAAAGCAATACTAGATATATAGTTAAATCATTAAACAAGATACAAAACACATAAAATACATTATAGAGAGACACATATATAACGTGGTTCACCCAAACGATGGGCTCCATCCACATAGAAATTGCCAGTCCTTTTATTGCCATCCAAAAAGATGAAGGGATACCTCCTGCAACAATGCCTCTGCACTTCCTCTTCACGCTCTCACAATTTCTCTCACACAATCACAGAGATTGTTTACAATGCTACAATACAATACAATACCATACACAACCATATTACAATGATTTTCTTTTATAGGGGAAATGCCATGGGAAAATACTACGTTTAACCCAATACCATGGGTCCACAAAACTGTTGGCCAACAAACATGTTTATTTGTACAGTAAACTTGGGGTACAAACACAACTGAATAATATCTTTGGATCTAGAAGATCAGGCTCCACAACCAACAATATCCCACTTGGAGACTGATCACAGCAACTCCACCATTGTTGCACTTACTGGACTATTCTCTGGACCTTGGACTTGGAAAATGTATTATTTCCACCTTCATGCTTGAAGGCCAACATAAACCGAACATCAACTCAGTTTCTCTCTGGTTACTCCCTTCGTCAACATGTCTGTAGGATTCTAGCTAGTATGTATCTTTTCCACTTTTAATAGTTCTTCATCTAGAACAGATCTTATGAAATGGTACTTGAGATGTATATGTTTAGTCTTTGAATGGAAGGCCAAGTTCTTTTTAATATGAATGGCACTTTGGATGTCACTGTACAACCTGCTATTCTCCTTCTTCTTACCCAATTCCTTCATGAACCTCTATAGCCAAATCATCTTCTTACTAGCCTCTGTAGCAAGAACATACTTTGCTTCCATTGTTGAAAGTGCAACAACCTATTGCAGTTTTGAAATCCAACTTACTAATGTTCCACCCATAGTAAACACATACCTTGTTGTTCTCCTCCTGTTGTCTTTATCACCATCCATATCTACATCAACATATCCCTATAGAACAACGCCCGAACCTCCAAAACATAATGCATCAGAAGTGGTACCTCTCAAATACCTGATAATCCGTTGTACTTCTTTCCAATTATATTTACCTAGATTATTCATATAACTTCTCACAACTCCCACTGCATGTGCAATATCTGGTCTTATGCACACCATGGCATACATCAAGTTTACAACCGATGATGAATAGGGAATCCTAGACATGTAATCTATCTCTTCATGTGTCTCTGGACACATCTCCTTACTTAGTTTGAAATGGCTGGATAAAGGTGTACTAACTGGTTCTACATTCTTCATTCTAAACCTCTGCAACAGCTTTTCTATGTACTCACATTGAGACAATGCCAATTTGTAATTTCTCATGTCGCTTGTTATTCTCATACCAAGGATTTTCTTTGCAGCACCCAAATCCTTCATTGCAAATTATTTAAACAGTTTTCTTTTGAGCACATTTGTATCCTGCATGCTAGAACCTACAACAAGCATGTCATCCACATACAATAAAAATATAATATATCTTATGTTATCTAGCCTCTTGAAATCAACACAGTGGTCAGAATGGCATCTATCATAACCTTGTTATGTCATAAACTTATCAAATTTTAAATACCACTGCTTTGGATCTTGATTCAGGCCATACAAGCTCTTCTTCAACATGCAAACCAAATTCTCCTTCCCTTTGACCTCATACCCCTGTGGCTGCTGCATCTAAATATCTTCCTCCAAATCCCCATGGAGAAAGGTTGTTTTTACATCTAATTTTTCAAGATGCAAATGTTATATCACCATTAGAATTAAAATAGATCTAATTGAAGTCATTTTAACAAAAGGAGAAAATATTTCATCAAATTATACACCTTTCTTTTGTGCAAACCCCTTTACAAGTCTAGAATTGTACCGCTTCTTGCCTCCATATTCTTCCTTCAACCTATAAACCCATTTATTCTACCATGCCATTTTTTCTATAGGTATGATATTAACCAGATACCAAGTATGGTTTCTTACCAATGAGTCCATCTCCTCATCCATGCCTTGCTCCCACTTCTTTCTAGTTTCTACCTACATTGCTTCTTCATAACATTCTGGTTCACCAGAATCATTCATTAATAAATAATACAGTGAAGGAGAGAATCATTCAGGGGGTCTACTTAACCTAGTAGATTTTCTTATAGTTGCAGTAGTTTCAAGTACCTGGTGTTGTTCTTGATTTTCTGGTGCCTTTGGAACTTCATTTTCTTTGATTTCATCAAGCACTGTGTACTCTGTGTTTTCCTTTTCCACTTTCTTTCCCTGCAGCTGATCTTTGTACATAACCTTTTCATTGAATACTACATCTCTACTCCTAATGATGTTGTGATTTTCAAAATCCCATCAGCGATAACCAAAATCATCAACCCTGTATCCAATAAAGGTACATTTCTTGGATTTAGTTCAAGATTTTTTCTCTCATCTTTATCAATATGGAAAAATGCTTCACAACCAAAAGTTCTTAGAAATGAATATTTTACCTATTTACATGTCCATGCCTCCTCTGGAATCCCAGCATCCAAAGAACTTAAAGGCCCTCTATTTATTAAATAAAAATCAGTGTTTAAAACATCAGCCCAAAACTATAAGGGAAATCCTACATGCAATCTCATACACCTTGAACTCTCCATGATCATTCTGTTCATCCTTTCTGGCACACCATTTTCTTGTGGTGTTCCAGGGACTGTCTTCTCTCTATGAATCCCATTTTGTGAACAATAACTGTCAAACTCCTTACTGTAGTATTCACCTCCATTATCAGATCTGAGACATTTCAACCTTTTTCCTGTCTCATTCTCAACCAAAGATTTCCACATCTTAAAAGTATCAAACACATCAGATTTGTCTAATGCAATAAACCCAAGTTTTTCTAGTTACATCATCAATAAAAGTAACATAATAACAAGAGCCACCAAGATATTGTACCTGAGATGGTCCCCATACATATGTATGGACAAGCTCTAACTTTTCACTCTTCTTTTGTTTCCCAACCCTGAGAAATCTAACTCTCGTTTGTTTTCGATAAACACAGTTCTCACATAATTCCAGTATTTAACTTAATTCGTACCTTACCCTTTCCAACATTTTTTCATGGTTCATCACCCCCCAATAAAACATGTCTGAAATCACCTTGAACATAATCATAAAATAATTTCCTATGGGGTGTAGCATGACATGAATCCCCTGAATCTACTACCTAGTAATTGCTAGTATTATCTAATGCAAGAATCAAATCATCTTATAACACATCACCTGCTACATTTGCTTCCTGAGTATTATCTTGTTGCCTCTCACCTTTCTTCTTTGGTGCTCTGTAGTCTTTCTTTAGATGTCTTTTCTTACCACATTTCCAGCACTCTATTTTTCTAAATCTGGACTTAGATCTGCCCTTTTTAGACTTGCTATGATTTCCTGAGCTCCTTCCTCTCTCACTTTGTCTCCATATGCTCTCCATGGTCAATGCATTACTTGATGTCTCACCTATGCTTTTTCTTCGCATTTACTCGCTAAGAATAACACCAACAACATCATCAAACTTAAGTTTGTTTGAACAAGGGACAGAGTTACTTACATCCATGACCAAGCTATTCCATCTATCTTGAAATGAGCACAAGATTAGAAGAGCCCTAACCTCATCATCAAAGTTCACTTTTACAGAACTTAACTAATTGGTAAGTGTATTAAACACATTTAAATGGTTAGTAACAAATCCACCTTCTGACATATTCATATTAAATAAGAGCTTCATTAAAAATACCTTGTTGTAAGACGAGAGTTTTTCATAGAGCTTACCCAATGCACTCATCACACCCTCTGTTGTTTTTTCTTTCAAAATATTGAAATCCATTGATGAAGCTAGGCACAGACGTATTGTTCCTAGTGCCTTTCTGTCAAGAACCTCCCATTCTTCATCATTCCTAGTCACCATAAGTTTTTCTTTTCTACCCAACGGTAGGTACAAATTCTTCTGGTACAGATAGTCCTCTATTTGCATCTTCCATAACTGATAGTTTTGGGCGTTAAATTTCTTGACCCTAAACTTTCTATATTCTGCCATTACTCCCACTCAAACCAGGAACCCATCTTTCCTGCGAGTTTACCAGCCAAATAGACCTTTTGGCTTTGATACCAATTGTTAGAAAATAGGACCGCAGAGTAATAATAGATATACAGTTAAATCATTAAATAAGTTGCAAAACATGTTAAACACCTTATAGAGAGACACATATATAACGTGGTTCACCCAAACGATGGGCTACGTCCACACAAAAATTTCCAGTCCTTTTATTACCGTCCAGAAAGATGAAGGGATACAACCTGCAGCAATACTGCTGCACTTCCTCTTCATGCCCTCACAGTCTCTCACACAAAATCACAGAGATTGTTTATAATGCTACAAGACAATACAATACCATACACAACCATATTACAATGCTTTTATTTTGTAGGGGAAATACCATGGGAAAATACTACGGTTAGCCCAATACCATGGGTCCACAAAACTGTTGGCCAACAAACATCCCAAAAATATTTCTCAAGGACTTTTCCCCCGAACCCCTGTATATTGAGGGAGTTTCCCATAAACCCGAAAGTTGGGGAATGCCTATACAGTAAACCTAGGGTACAAACACAATTGGATAATATCTCTGGATCTAGAAGATCGGGCTCCACAACCAAAAAAATCTAGGATCATAGCAACATTCAATACAACTGCACTATTAACCAGATGTACTTATCTTCATGATTTGCAATCACATCAAATCATATTTAGATCAAAAAGAACTACCAACATTATGACTCATATCTATTTTACCCAGATTTAGATCGACAAAGATATCAACATACATCAAACTAACAAGTACTACACATATCATAAAAGGAAAAGCATAAAAGTAGAGTAATCTTTCATCAACTCATCTGATCCATTACATATCGAAACATGTCTCACCTAATAAATTAGAAAAGAGTCGATAAAACATAATTCATTCAACATAATCCACATAAACAAAACATTATAATGCAAAAGATCCAAAATGTCGATCTCTCCAACTTAATTAATAAAAAAGAATCTTCATACAATCGATGCCAAAATAGGATCGCAACAGATAATCTTATAAATTCCTCACAGATTCATTAGCATCCAAGTACATCATCTGTTCTTTTAATATTTACAATTCTAACTCGTATTATAGACTCACTAGATCATTACAAAACCATCCACTTGACCAATATCTAACTAGTTCAACTAAAATATCCTTATTTGTCGATTTCTTTGTCCTCCACAGTTTACTTTTATCCTTGTCGATGTCCTTCCTGTCGATGGAGGTACCACACTTTATGTGCTCCAACCCCATTCCAACATGTCCCCAACACAAACTTGTGTCTCTTCCTTAATCTAGCTCATCTGGAAACACTTGGTGTGTTCAACTTTGCCTTAAAGTCATTATATTGTGCTTTGACTTGGTCAATAGATTGTCTAACCATATCCCTAAGTGTTGCACACTCTTCCACTTCTTGCTCTATTGGGTGATCCTCACTCATATGTTGCACTTTTTCCAGCTCCACCTTGGTCTTGGTGATTTCTTCCATGGACTTGAGTGCCAATTGTTCTACTGAATCCTAAAGTTCATCCAACTGTGTCATTCTTCGTTGGTTCCTTGTACGCGTTGTTGCAACTCTTTTATATTTTTCACCTTGGTTACTTGCAAAAGTGGGGGCATAGTTTTAAGTGATCCCCTCAATTTTGTCAACTGCATTTCTGCCTCACCAAGTTGCTCGTCCAGCTGGTGCAACTTCTCATCTTGTATCGAGCTACCCCAAAATTGTGTTATCTCCTCTGCAATCATCTGTGTTTCCTTATCGAGTTCTGCAATCTCTGTTGTGACATATTATATCACACTTTTCCTTTGTATTATATGGTCTGGTAGTGTGCTAGGTGTCACTCTATCCTAAAACTCTTTA
The DNA here is from genome assembly GCA_001517045.1 of Pseudotsuga menziesii. NCBI lineage: Eukaryota > Viridiplantae > Streptophyta > Pinopsida > Pinales > Pinaceae > Pseudotsuga > Pseudotsuga menziesii. The sequence continues at coordinate 182,289 of LPNX010703056.1, read as the reverse complement.
TTTTCCTTCCTTAGGTCTGCGAAAACTTTCCCTAACCATAATACCTTTCCCCCGCAAACATTTCTGGGATAATTTTTGGTACCTCTTTGCAACCCAAGGAGACTTCCCTCTCAAGTCATTTCATGTCCTAGAATTCCTTGGTATTTTTGTTGATTATGACCTCCTTTTCTGTTGTAGTCATTGAATCTCCTCTTCAGTGCTTTGAACGTGTTGTTTGGAGTGGACTAGATGATCGTGGACTATGGATTCCTGATCTCTGATCTCCGAATTTGATGTGATCTAAAGTAGTGCCAATATCCACATTGGAAGAAAATTTAGGTCAAGACCTATTAGGTCATGCCCTTGTAGTGCCTCATCTACATCCTTGTCCCCTATTGTGTTCTCATGTGGCAGAATCTGAACTAATCACACTTTTTTGTTGCTATCCACCTCAACTGCCATTTGCAATGCTTTTTCCTGTGGTATCCTTGTCTAGAGCACTGCATTCATGAGTGTTTGCAATAGTTGTGTCACTGTGTGGAAGTATCCCATGTCATGTTGGGTTACTTTTTCCTGACTCTTGTTGTTCATCATAGTGATTTCTTCCAATACTTTGTTCACTTGTTCATCGGAGAGCCCTGCAGTTTTTCTCCCCTCACCTTGCTTGAATCGACACTTCGTTCGTGCTTCTTCATGTTGTTTCTCTAACTATGAATCTTTTGGAGTTGCAGAAGAGGATTCATATTGTGAATTCTCTTCATCCTATGAATCCTTGGGCTCCTCTTAGTATTTTTGGATATCCGTCGCTGTTCCATCCCCTCGGTCCGAAAGTTATTCATCACTTACTGGAACTTTCCATTCTACAATCCATTCTTCTATAATGGCATCCAACTCTTCACTAGTTAGCTTATATTGTGTCGTAATCCATTTCTTCTTTGGATCTTGTCATGCCTGAAAGTGTATAGCATGGGGCCCCATCACAAACCATGCAATGATCTGGTACTTCTTTGCGGCTCGGTCTGTGAGTTCCAATACCTTAACGGATTCTTCCTGCAATGTGTCCCAGTAAAGGTAGAACTGAGTGTTGTTGTTGGTTTTCCTTTCCTTGTCATTGAGTGCCCATGGGTTTTTGTACCTTTCTCCTTGACAAATGTTGACAACATCAACCTCCATTCCTTGGTAGTGCATTGGTTCCATCCAACCAACCAATGCAATGAGTATTAGTAACCAAGGATAAGTGAATGGATTAGCGTCCTATTTTTCCAACACTACATCCTCCATCATATTGTTCAGCATGAAAATGGACCAATTCATTTATATACCAGCTGTGCACTGCTCTATGGATGCGATCACTCCTGATGTGCACTAGTTCGAGTGATTCTTCCACACTACTAAGACCGTCAGCAATGTTTTTGCAATTCACATTGCCTGATCATTTATGGTATCAATTACATACACCCTTTTATCCTTTACTACACCATACTTGTTTCTCATCCTCCCTGCAAACTTCTCTTCATTGTCTTTCCCTTGGAAGTACTTAGACAGATCAACCCCTGCCTTGGGTAGGCCAATGATTTGGGATATCAAGTCGACCATAATTGGAATCTTCATTCCTATCCATAAATAGATGCCATGGAAGAATGCCAAGAACTTCTTCATGAACACATTAACTTCTTAGGATCATCCAAAATGCAGCATGTGGATGATCGACAACATCCCAAACCACTACAGTCCCAATACCCATTGTGTCGGCTCTCTCATGATTGGGCCTCCGTCATCATGTTCTCTCTCATCATATGTTCCCTGGGTGAATTTTGGTAATTCTAGTATGTCATGGTCACTAGATTGTAATTTATGTAGTCGCAACACTATATTTTTCATCAAATGGACTCTCCTAGGTGTTGCGGGCCTCTTGATGAAGTACTTGTTTTTTTTAGTAATCTATGCCACTGGTTCCCCTTTATTTCTTGGCGATACATACCCTGAGATGTATTTTATTGTTCGCCCTTATGTTTTTCCCCTTACTATTGTTTCTTCTTCTACCATGGTTTATGGACATACTTTTCCCTTTGTCGCAACCCCTGTTGTTGAGCATCAGGTTGTCTTGGTTCTTCTGTCTAGAGTGATCGGACAAGTAGCACTCCTTTTTTTCCTAACCAACTGCACTTGTTCAGATGCAAACTCTGGTTGTTCTTCTATGATAGCTACACTCTCCATTGGTTTTTCCTGTTAAATTTTCATCTACTTGGCTAAGACATCAGTACTTCATTTCATTTTCATAACAAAGCATATAAACAGGATCACTAAAATATAGACAAGCACAACCATACAAAAGGAACACAAAGATTTATCCTCGAAAAACCCTAAAGGAAAAAACCCAGCAAAAGCTTCCTCAATATAGATGCCCCAAAAAGATCAAAGATATAAGATAAAACCAGCAAGGAGATCAAAGCCTGATCCTCCTCCTTCTCTAGTTACTTCTCTTCTCCACTAATGCACTACACAAGTGAGAGTGTGTGTGTTACAAATGAGGAGCACCACACCTCTATTTATATTCATCTATTCACTTGAATTAACTCATCCGACATGTAGTATTGAGTTACACATGTAGGCTCAAGTAACCACACTGGGGTGCTAATGACCCACCTTTACAAATAGAGGGGACAACCTCATGACTCTTATTAGTTCTTATGATTAGAAGCATCGGGGTACAAGATAATACAAGTGGTTCTCCTGGTAGGATCATCGGGGACCAAAAAAGATATACATATAGAATATTCTTCAAAGTTACAATATTTCAACACTCCCCCTTAACGACAAGGGTATTCTATAACAACATCAACAACAACAATAATAGGAGAGAGATAGAGGACATCATCAACATCATCAGGGTGATACATCTATAAATCATTGGAAGCTTTTCAACATCATGTAGTCTTCATCTTCAATCTTTAGTCTTTAGCATCATCAATACTTTGACCGCTTCGATAAGCAACATCTTCTTCAACACTTTGACCTTTCGATTAGCAACATCATCTTCAACACTTTGACCTTTCGATCAAGAACATCTTCTTCAGCACTTTGGCCTTTCGATCAGCAACAACATCATCATCATACTCTGATCTTTCGATCAGAAACATCATCAACCGAACATCATCATACTCTAACATCAACTCATCATCATATTCTGATCTTTCGATCAGAAACATCATCATGAAAACATCAACATCATCATCATCAAAATATCATCATCATCACATTCTGATCTTTCAATGAGAATCATCATTATTATCAACCTCTAATCTTTCGATCAGAAACATCATCAACCGAACATCATCATACTCTAACATCAACTCATCATCATATTCTGATCTTTCGATCAGTACGTCATCATCATCATATTTTGACAATACAGCATCATCATCATCAGGATCTCATCATCATCACATTCTGATCTTTTGATGAAAAACATCATCATCATCATCATCATCGCATTCTGATCTTTCGATCAAAAAACATCATCATCATCAGCAACATCATAATGATAAGCAACTTTTGATCTTCCGATCAGAAAACATCATCATCATCATATTCTGATATTTTGATTAGAGAACATCATCATCAACATCTTCTGATCTTTTGATCAGAGAAACATCATCATCATCATATTCTGATCTTTCAATTAGAGAACATAATCGTCGTCAGCAATAGCATCATCATCATATTCTAATCTTTCAATCAAAGAACATCATCATCATCAACAACTTCTGATCTTTTGATCAGAGAAACATCATCATCATCATATTCTGATATTTCAATCAATATGTCATCATCATCATAAAAACATCAACATCATCAAAACATCAACATGATCCTTCCTTTCGGAATTACGAGATTTAGGTCTTTACGGAGTTTCCAATGATCATTCCTTTCAGAATTACGGGATTTAGGTCTTTACAGAATTACTAACGATCCTTCCTTTCAGAATTACGGGATTTAGGTCTTTACGGAGTTACTAACGATCCTTCCTTTCGGAATTACGGGATCAACACATTTGTGGAACTCAGACAATCCTTCCTATTGGAATTACGGGATCAACACACCTGTGGAACTCAGACAATCCTTCCTATTGGAATTATGGGATCAATTCAATGATCCTTCCTTTTGGAATTACGAGATTTAGGTCTTTACAGAGTTACTAACGATCCTTCCTTTCGGAGTTACACGATCAACACAGATGTGGAACTCAGACAATCCTTCCTTTTGGAATTACGGGATCAACACATCTGTGGAACTTAGACAATCCTTCCTATTGGAAATACGGGATCAATTCAATGATCCTTCCTTTCAAAATTACAGGATTTATGTCTTTACGGAGTTACTAATGATCCTTCCTTTCGGAATTATAGGATTTAGGTCTTTATGGAGTTACTAATGATCCTTCCTTTCAGAATTACAGGATCAACACATTTGTGGAACTCAGACAATCCTTACTCTAGGAATTACAGGATCAACACATGTTCTCGAGTACTGAAGTCACCGGATCCGTTCTGAACCAAAGTTCAAGGATGATACAATCCTACCACTTTCATGGGGGCCGAGACCTCCGGATACATTTTGAACCGAGGTTCAGGGATGATGCAATCCACCACTTTCATGGGGGCTGAGACCTCCAGATACATTTTGGACCGAATTTTAGGGATGATGCAATCCTACCACTTTCACAGGGGCCGAGACCTCCGGATACATTTTGAACTGAGGTTCAGGGATGATGAAATCCACCACTTTCACGGGGGCTGAGACCTTCGGATACATTTTGAACCGAAGTTCAGGGATGATGCAATCCTATCACATTCATGGGGGCCGAGACCTCTGGATACATTTTGAACCGAAGTTCAGGGATGATGCAATCCCACCACATTCATGGGGGCCGAGACCTTTGAATACATTTTGAATCGAAGTTCAGGGATGATGCAATCCCACCACATTCACGAAGACTGAAGTCACCTGATCTATTTTGGATAGATGTCCCAGGATTATACAATCCCTACGGAGGTCATTGGATCACTTTTAGACAGATGTCCCGGGATGATACAATCCCTCTTCATTCTCAAGGATCAAGGTCATCGGATCACTTTAGGGAAGATGCCCAGGGATGATACAATCCCACCACATTCTCAAAGACTGAAGTCACCGAATCACTTTAAGGAAAGTGCCCAGGGATGATACAATCCCACTGCAACATCACTACTCCCCCTTCTGAGGAAGGTCTTTCCGAACAACACCAAGCTTGTCTCAAAAGTGTTCTAACTTTACTCGAGACAGAGGTTTCATCAGTACATCATCATCCAAACCATCATCATCTACATCTTCAGTATGTAAATACTAAACTATCACCATCTGTATCTCCAGTATGTGAATACTGAAAGCATCATCATCTATGTCATCAGTATAGAAATACTGAAACATCATCATATGCATCTTATCTCGTATGTAGAAATACTGGATTTCTATGTGTTACAACGGAACACAGGGTTCTCTATCATCACAACTCTCGTTATCATATAGAATCATTGTAGTATACATTTTCAGGTCAAAGAGACCTGATATTAGCTTTCGAAGCCATATGACTTCACAACTTAGCAGATAAATCTACTATGTATTCTGCTTCAGCCATGCTAAGAGAAACACTGGACTATTTCCTACTAAACCATGAACTGATAGCAGACCCAAAAGCATCTACCTGATGTGCTTTTCCTGTCTGAGATACTTCCAGCCCAATATTCATATGTGTATCCATACAATCTATACTCATGGCTACCATCATAGTATAACCTAAAGTCTATAGTCCCTTTCAGATATCTCATCACATGTTTTGCAGCTACTAGGTGAACCCGTCTTGGTTGAACAAGATATTGAATTAAGGTGTTCACAGCAAAACAAATGTCTGGTCTGGAATTTGTTAAGCACATCAATGACCCAATGATCTATATGTAATGAGTCACATCCACTAACTCTGATGAGTCATCAGCTAACAGCTTCAATTTGGAGTCCATGGGTGTGGCCATGACTTTGCATTCCAACATATTGAATCTCTTTAGTATCTCTACCACATACTTTCCCTGGTTGAGAAATATTCCTTTTGAACTTTTCCATACTTCTAGACCTAGGAATAATGCATTAACCCAAGGCCTTTCCTCTCAAATTCTTCTACTAGTTTCTTCTTTCTTTCCATAATCTGTTTCTCATTCCCTGTCAAGAATAAGTCATCCAAATATAATAACAAGATGGCAAGTTCATCTTCTACAACCTTGTAGTAAAGGTTGGGATCGAATTTACTCTTGGAAAATCCCATGCTCATCAGGAAACTATTTATTCTTCCATACCAAGCTCTGGGAGCTTGCTTCAGGCCATAGAGGGCCTTCTTCAACTTGCATACTTGATTCCATCTATCTTCAACTTCAAATCCTCATGACTATTCGATGTAAAACTCTTTCTCAATAATACCATTAAGGAAGGCTTTTCTTTACTTCATCATAGAAGAAACTACCATGATAACTCTGAAGGAAGTGTACCTTGCTTCCTGGAGTAACTATCTCTTCAGAATTAATTCCCTCTTTCTGATAGAAACCTCTAGCCACAAGCATTTCCTTACTTCTATCAACAACATAATTTATCTTGCAAATCCATTTGGAAGATACCACATTCTTGTTTTCTGGTTTGAGTACTATATCCCAAACATCATTCTTGTATTCTTTCATCATAACATCTTCCATGAGTTCGTCTTGTCAGGTCATCAACATATCCTAATATTCTGCATTCAACCTTGAAGGTTGGAACCCACTTTACTCTTGGTAAAGTCTCGATCCATTAGGAAGTTTTCCATCATGCTGTACCATGTCAAACTCAGATATCTTCTGTAGTCACTCCCCCTGAAGTGGAGTATCATCTTCCCTCTTCATTCTGTATAGGTGGTTCTATGCTTGATGTATACTAGTCAATAGAGTATGTCATGTCATAGTCTATTCTTTCTGAGGCAAATCACGAACCTTGATTTGTACACTTGTTCTTGTAGATCCATATGGAAGATACTATGTACTTCCTGTTATGTCTCGAAATCATATCGTATACATCATTCCCCATGATCAACTGTTATTCTTTGATCACAGCTTCTTTCATAGCATTCTTTTCTTCATCTTGAGTTATCTCTCGTACCGATGGTGGTCTTCATCCTTCGAGGTGGATCTATAGCTCTCTAAATATCTTTCTTTCGTCATGGTGTCGCTGACCCTGGGAGCTTCAGATTCATGTTTATTGGAGTGAATATTGAATTTTCATCACTTGTTCTTCAAAAAAAGTCTCATCCTTGTTTTCTTGTAGGAGGTTGTATAGGACCTTTCCTACAATTCAAATGCACCAGTTGCATGGTAAGAACTATTTCATAAAACATATGCATAACAACAAATTCTTATGCATCATGCAATTGTTTAGTCAATACAACATTCATCCATATCTACCATGACATCATTGAGATTGTGCACTAATCCAGTATGTTAGCAAAGAGGTTTCATTCTAGATAAGTAGCAATGGAGAGTTGTATAGAACCATGAGCTACTTACCCATCACATGCATATTAGTAGTATTAATGCAAACAATCTATCATGCATAATACATCAACTAAATATAAACAAATGCATAACAAAATAATATCATGCAATGACAATTGAATACTTATCTTTATTTGTTTCGTGGGTAGAATCGTTCTTGATCATTCTACTTCATCATCTTCTTCATTCATGACATCATCATTTCTTATCCAAATGATAAGATGAATAAGAGGTTCTTCAAGAATTGAGTTTTTCATATTCCTCATCGCTTGAGGGATCTTCTTTGAATGGTGAGAGCTTGATCTTCAATTGCTCCCATCTTTTTCTTCTCTTCTTATTAGTCAAGCTGAAAGTAATCAATTACTTCTGGCATACATTATTCACATGAATGAATCCCATGATCCTGGGAGGCCATTCAAGGTGGCTATCACCACTTCTGCATACTTCTTCTTCTACCGCTTCAAGTTGTTCTGCATTCTGGACCTTCACATTCTTCAACTGTATTCTCAAAGCTATCTTCTGATTTAAGTTCTTATCTTCAAATAGCTTGATCAAGGAATCAAAAATATTTGGTGTCTTTAGGGAAGACACTTGTGGTATAATTTGATCCGTGATTGAATCAACAATGATCTTCTTGGCCTTGATCAAGTTCTTCTTGTGTAAGTCTTTGAGGCTCATCTCCCTCTAGAACTGGAACCTCTCTACTCATGTAAGTGTCCAATTCATTTTCTTCATAGAGATCAAATACTTCCATGCTTGGAAGTTTTCAACTTCACCAAGCTTCTCATCAAGATGATGTGATAGATCAGTTTGGAATGAGAACCTCAAATGCAAATAATAAAATATTAGATCTTACCGATTTGAGGTGTCTGTCCTACTTCCGGAGCTGGATGATCTAGGGTTTGTCAGAGAAACCCTAATTTTCAAAACTTGGAATATTTAAGATATGATTGGATATAAATATATATCTCTTCAAATGGAGCTGTCCAATGTACTCCTTTTCTGAAAACAATGGAGGGAAGCTCCCGGAACAAGAAGCCCTAGTTTTCCAATTTCTTCTGCAGAAATGTCTGTTACTGTTTCAATGATATATCCGAAATTACTACTCCTATGTGTCTGAAATTTCGCATTGAGGTAACCTCGGATGTCCCTGATCCAAAAGCACAAGTTTCATCAGAATTGTTTTCACTAATTTCAATGTATGATCATTTTCCCAAGGTGACCTGTTACAGGACTGTTCAGAACAGTTCAGTTGTACGGCATGCCATGTGTCACTGGTTCATCTTCAGGTTATGAAATTTGGATCAAAGAAATTAAAGGCAAATATATTTTTGGAAAATATTCATTAATTCCATTTGGACCTCTGTAGTCCATTCTACAGTAATTCTCCCCAGGTGTCTTGTTTAGGGATGAATTCTGGAAGAGGTTGGAACCCTAACTTGGAGGGATCATATCTCTCAGAATATAGCGAATCTGAGGTGAAATTTTGGACACAGTGTAAAACAAGATTTTATATTCTTCCTCTGCAATTTTCAACGCCTTATCCATCTCCAATCTCAAGATATAGCAAATGTACCAAAACTTAGCAGTTTTAGTATTTAGGGTTTTTCTAGATCAGGGTCAAACTAGGGTTTGACTTTCCCAGAGTTTCACCCAACCAATTTTCTTGATCCAAGTCTCTAAAATTCGATTTTGATGAGGAGAAAAATCCTATGCTGGGCTCACTCAAAAATTATTCTTCTGTAGAAAGCCCTAATTTTCCGCACCAAAACTGAAAATGCTCGGAATCGAATTCTGCTTCGACAGAAAGATGCGCCCTTCAATGGAGAGTTAGTCTAGCCTTCTTTTGCTGATAGATCATGGATAGAGACCCCAAAAAAAAAAATCCATAGATTCTTTAGCTGCACAATGTCTTCTTTCAGGGTGGCTCTGATACCATGTTAAATTTTCATATGCTTGGTTAAGACATCAGTACTTCATTTCATTTTCATAACAAAAGCATATAAATAGGATCACTGAAAGATATAAAAGCACAACCATACAAAAGGAACACAAATATTTATCCTGGAAAAACCCTAAAGGGAAAAACCCAGCAAAAGCTTCCTCAATATAGATGCCCCAAAAAGATAAAAGATAAAATATAAAACCAGCAAGGAGATCAAAGCCTGATCCTCCTCCTTCTCCAGCTACTTCTCTTCTCCACTAATGCACTACACAAGTGAGAGTGTGTGTGTTACAAATGAGGAGCACCACACCTCTATTTATATTCATCCGTTCACTTGAATTAACTCATCCGACATGTAGGCTCGATTTAATCATGTAGGCTCGAGTTACACATGTAGGCTCAAGTAACCACACTGGGGTGCTAATGACCCACCTTTACAATAGAGGGGACAACCTCATGAATCTTATTAGTTCTTCCAATTAGAATCATCGGGGTACAAGATAATACAAGTGGTTCTCCCGGTAGGACCATCGGGGACCACAAAAGATATACATATAGAATATTCTTCGAAGTTACAATATTTCAACATTTCCAATGTACTGGTCCTCGAAATAATCTATTACATGCTATCTGCAACACTTCTCTTCTCTCTTGCATTTCTCCTCACTCTAACTCTTCTTCTCTCTACTCTAATTCTTCTTATCAACATGCATAATGGGTCGAACCATGCCCATTAGACTAATTTTATAGCCTCCGATCCTTGCATGCAAGATATTTGGAGCATCATTCCAAATCCCTCATTGATTTATCGAATCCTCCGTCGATTCTGCAAATCCAACGACTGCATTGGTCAGTAAATATGGGACTTTCCAACTTGCATCATCATCTGTCTAGTGTAATTTATTCATTTATTGTCTAAATTGATGATTTTGCACCTTGTCTAATATCGACAAGTTCCAAACCTTGTCATGATTCAAATTTTCTTGTCATGCTTCCTTCTTTCGATACACTTTCCTTCATAATTTTGTATTTTTTTCGTAGTTGTTTAGAATTGGTGTTGCGCCTAGCTATCCCAATAGGGTTTTAGCCAACTCTCGTTCACTAATTCTGAAAAAAGCACACCTTCTAACTGTTGCAACTACACCGCACCTCCATGAGTAATGAAATGTATGATGTATGGGCCAAGACAATGCATCTGAAGCTTACCTAGGTGCTTCACAAACTTGTTGTTGTAGAGGAGAACCATATCTCTAGGATGAAAGTGTTTCATCTTTACATGAAAATCATGTCACACCTTTAGTCGATCCTTCTCTACTTGCTGATGAAAACATGTCGAGGCATACTAATTGCACCAGTATTTCTTCAATCACTCCTTCATCACTCATTCCTATTATTTCTGATATTTTACTTCATATTTTACTGGATCCACATATCATTGTCCTTCGATGGGATCCAATGGAGAAATGACCCATGTGGCATGATTCTTGAATGTCATTTTTATTTTCTTGAAATTGATAACAACCAAGTTTTCAATCGCCCAACCAATTCCTAGCAACATATGGTATGGGGCAGTATTATATATAATCTCAATAACATCAAATTCAACATACATCTTCAGTCCTTCTACTTCGAAAGGTATGTGAGGTACTCGTCCAATTGGAGAAACCTTGGCCTGATTTTCCCATCAGAGCTGTATGAGAGACCAAACTAGTTGTGGCTTCCCCATCATTTCACATGTCTTCTTGGTTAGGATAGTCACATCTGATCCTAGATACAACATGATTGAATCAATGTCTTTATGACCAATATAAACATCCATTCTCATCTATATTTTCAGTTTCTTCTTTTGAAATGAATTAACTGGCTGATCTTGTCTCCCTCCTTCCTATCTATACAACAAACTTGTTATTTTTTCTAATTCATCCTGATCATTTTATAATGTTAAGCAACTTTCTAGAAAAAAATTGAAGGTACTAACCATTATTTTTTACCTTAGTCATTTTGTCGAATTGAAAATCGATGGCATGTCATAAATAGGTAAGTTACGATTATCCTTGTTCAAGGTGTCGTTCACTGCAAAGAAGGTCTCTTTTTCCATTTCCACATCAAATTGGACTTTCTTTCAAGCACTAGACTAGAAATTTAGTAGGGGTCCATCATCTCTTGTCATAGATCCTCCTCTTGTTACTACGCCAACATGTACTGGCTGAGTCCATAGCTGGATTTATATCTTCCCTACATTCGTTCCAAGATTCTGATGCTAGTTTGCATTATAAGTCAGTTGTGGTTGTGGTGCATTCTTGGTTTGCCATTTCACAATGAGTTGTGGAAATTATTAAACAATGTGATCAGCTGTGTGAGAATAGGTACATTGCGATTGTAGATTCAGAGAATCCCTTTGGTAGTACTCCACAATTATAGCACATAACTGGTATGTGACCTAAACTGATAGCTCCTCTAGGACGAAAGCCTCAATTACGACCTCCGCGGAATCCTCCTTCCTGCTAGTAGGATGACTGGTTATACTATGTATGGTTGAATTGTTGTTGTGGCAGATTATACTATGGTTACTGCTGATTATACTATGGTTGAGTATACTATGGTTAATGTTGGTTATACAGCAATTGTGGCTTATTATACTGAGGTTGTGGTTGAGGTATTTCAGCTATTCTTTGATCCTCCCCCTTCATAAAGTATGTATCCATAGCTCTTTCTTGGGGAAAATTCTAAGCTCTGTAATCGTTATCTTCATGACCAAACGATCGACAAAAATTGAAAAAACATTAGTTGGTTTTGACACAACCTTCTGTAAGTACACAAAATCTTTGGACCGATGTACTCTAGTTTGAAAAATTTGAAATCAGGGTAATCCTCCCTAACTCAGCGGATTCGGTGCTCTTGACTGTAACTACTCATGAAAGTATAGACAGTGATCCTTGTGATGTGATTTTGACTGACATTGAATGCACCATAGTTCTTCATGGGCCTCTTTTCCCTTCTTAATATCTTGCAGTTTTATAGTAAGGTTTTCCAACTACAATTGGATCTTGCTCATTCCAATCCTTGTTTCGCCAACTAGTGAAGCCTCCAGCTTCATTGCGATTTCAAAGGATTCCTCCTTATATGGGATCTTCTGTTTCATTAGCGACATGTGTATGTGGGGTACCAAGACTACAATGAACCATTATTTATGTTGCACATCACTCATTCCAAAGCTAACCTTGGCCATTAGATTTTTGAATGACTAGTTGAAATCCCACACAGACTCATTGGTGAATTTCCTTATTTCTTTCAATTCGGTAATATACTACGATTTTGATTTTGGTTTCTTAAATTCCTCAATCAGCCAAGTCCTAATTTGTGCTAGGGTCTTCCAAGGATGCCCCATCTGTACTTGAACAAATTTCATATACCAATCCAACGCTTGACCCCGAAAGGTCATCAGTAGTTGTCCTTTCTTTATGTCTTCATCTTGGACTTGCTTCACTGTCCATACAGATTCACATAGGAACCAATATTGTTCGAGATCCTCAACTATGTTACCTTGAAACAAGGGTAGTTTTACATCATCACCCATCATCCTGGGTCTCCTCCTAGTGCTTTTCGATTCACTTCTATTACTGTGTTAACATGTAGGAAAATCCTGCAATGAACTTTAATTTATTCATCCTAAGTTTGGCACAGTGCATAGAGTTGTAGGTGTAGCTTTTGGTTGGTCCTTCCTCAAGCTTGGGCATAGCCTGGTCATCTCATTCATCATTGTAGGGTCTCTTAGTCCCTTGTGGTCCCTTTTCATAGTTTTTTTCACCAACCACACCATGAATCTTCTCAATCCTCCTCCTCTTTTCTTGCCGGAACCTCACCCCACCTCGTAGGAGACCAGACTCTTTCGCAGCTTCCCTCACAGTCTCGTCATGACTCCCATCCACATACCCCATATCATTCCATCAATCCCTTACCTTCACAGTACCCATAGCCTCTGCACGCAAGGGCTTTACTTGTCAGAATTCATTTTTACTAGAGTCCTTTTTCACATATGAGTATCTTAATCCACAATTGCAATGAAAATAGATCGACACATATCTCACCCAAGAAAGCAGAAAAGATTTGATAAAACATAGTTCATTCAACATAATCCACAAAAACAAAACATTATAACCTAGAAGCTCCAAAATGCTAATCTCTCCAACTTAATTCATAAATAAGAATCTGCATACAATCGATGCCAAAATAGGATGGCAATAGACAATCTCATAAATTCATCTTAGATTCATCTGTATCCAAGTACATCATTTGTCCTTTTAATATTTACAATTAAAAAATTACTTATATGCTCACTAGACCATTACAAAATGGTCCACTTGACTAATCTCTAACTAATTCAACTAAAATATCCTTATTTGTCGTTTTCTTTATCCTCCTTCTTTTACTTTTATCCTTTTTCACATCCTTCCTGTTGATGTAGGTACCACACTTTGTGTGCGCCAACCTTGTGCCAATAGATCTCCTTCATACAAATCTCTACAATGTTAGCTACCTTATGCATTGAATTTATTAGAATAAAGTTAGCAACCTTCATTAGCTTATACACAACTACCATGATGAAATCATGTTGCTTCATTATCCTTGGAAACTTAGTGAGGAAATCAATGGTGGCCACATCCCATTTAAAATTTAGTATTGGTAGTGGCTATAGAAAACTTGTTGGACGTTTTTTCTCCACTTTTAGATTTTGACATTCCATGCACTTGGCTATATACTCAATAATGTATTTTTTCATTCATGGCCAAAAGTATTGATTTGTTACTACTGCAATGTTTTTTGGGTATCTAGGGTGTCCTGCATATGGAACCCTATACATCTCATTCACTACCAATTTTCTTAATTCAACATATTTAGGAACATACATCTATTTTTATGCATAATAATTGCATCATCTTCTAATCTATAACCTTCATATTTCTATGTATATTTTACTACTACAATACTTCTTTTACATTAAGGTAATGTTCATATGATATGGAAACCTCATACAAAAAAATATTCATTTGGATCAACAATCCTGAGAATTAGTGTACTAGTGAGAAATCTCTTTATATGTTGGGAAACTTTCTTCACACTATGGATTTCATTCAAATTTGACTCCTTTCTTCTGCAATGATGTAATTGGACATGTAGATTTTTAGAAACCTACTATAAATATTTCGCAGTATCATACCAATTCCACATATGATCTTACATATGATACATTCATTGGTGTATTCCATTCCATGATAACTTCAATATTCTCTAGATATAATGCTGTCCCTTTATTAGATATGATATGTCCTAAATACTAAATCCATTTATTATAAAAAGAGCATTTACTCATCTTAGCATAAAGTTGATTCTCTCTTAGATCCTGTAGTATTAATATCAAATAGTCCTCATGTTCCTTCTCTTATTTTGAATAAGTCAGAATGTCATCTAGGAATATAATAACAAACTCATCCAATATTTTCTAAATATGTCATTCATCAAGAACATAAAGGTAGCTTATGCATTTATTCACCCTAATGGAACCACTATAAACTCATAATGAGCATATCTAGTTTGGAAAGTTGTTTTCATAATGTATTCTTCCTTTATCCCCACTTGATGATAACCTGACCTCAAATCTATTTTTTAGAAAATCCTTCCTCATTTTAATTGATCAAACAAACCATTAATTCTAGGTAGAGGATACGTATTTCTTACAGTGACCTTGTTCAACTACCTAAAGTCAATACACAACCTCAACATTCCATCCTTATTCTTTACACATAGTACTAGTTCTCACCAAGGAGACACATTTGGGAATATGTATCCTTTCTTCAAGATCTCCTCTTGTTTCATCTTCAATTCATTCAAATAAGGTGTACTCATTCTATATGGAACTTTCAAAACTAGGGCAGCTTTAGAAACCAAGTCAATAGAATAATCAATGTCTCTTTTAGGTGTAAAACCTAGTATTTCCTTTAAAATGTCTCTAAATTTTTGTAATACTAGAAATTATTCCAAACTTGGACCTTTACATTTTTATAATTCTTCCACGTGAGCTACATACAACTAGCATCCTATTATATATCTAGGAAATGCTAGTATGGGGTACCTACAGAGGTATCCAAGGGGAATAACGGATGTAATGGGTACATAAATGGGAATTATATATGTAATGGGTACCAAATGAGAATAATTAATGTAATGTAGCCATTAATAATGGAATATGGTCCAATTGATGGTTGGGGGTTAGTTAGAAGAAATAATATTATAATAAGTAAAACCCTAAATATACTCATGAGAAAGTATAAATTGACATAAGTATCATTGTGTTAGTCATGTTGAATATTGTTATTGTACAAACATGGCTTGAGGATTGGTTCCTTCCTTAAGGAGTATTTAATGGTGTTACCATACCTTAAGGATTCTATATATATGGGTGTTATTCTTATGGTGAATGTCTTTTGGTTGTTTTTGAAGTGTTTTATATCTTTGTTGAGATTCATTTTTTGGGTTAATGATCACTACAAGTGGTATCAGATCTCTTTCCTTGGCACAAGTGGAAAATTGTTTTTCTTTTTGGAAAACAATTAAGGAAAAATTGGGTGGTGAATTTATGAAACTTTTTTGTATATTCAAAAGAAACAAGTTGTAGATATGAATTCCACTTGCAAAAATATGCAACTTCAAAAAAACAATCATCTCATTTGGAGTTCGGAAATTGGATATATCGCTGATTTCAAATCAGTTATTTTTTCCAAAATTTTGGTGACGACTGCAAAAATTTTAGAGCAAATATATTTTTATGGGGTGCCCTGCTTTCTGTTCCAATTGCGCAGGTAGATGTAGCGTGGTTGTTCCAGTTCCAAAAATGGGTTATCATAAATATTTTGAGAAATATTAATCTAGTTATGCTCATTTTTATTTTTTCGTCTCAAAACTCTGGCGACTAGGAGGTAGAAGTAAGTGATTTTTGTGAAACCCCAACTATATTTATGGATTTTTGAAAAAAAATGGGAAGTATTTATTTTACAGGAAATAATGATGGTTCTAGTATTGAAAAATATATAAAAACTGCAAATAAAATGGGAAAACTCATGTAGACTTTGGATAAATGCTTATTTCAAAAATGATGCTAAGGAATGGCGGTGCTCACTTGACTCTAGAAAAATGGATGCACTTTCTGATGAAGAATTTGAACAAGTATTTTTAGATAAGTGGTCTCATTCCAAGAACAAATATCAAGTGGGACATAAGGGTTTATTTTATATATTGAAAGTCCATGGACATATTGAAAAGGAGAATATTCTTGTTTCTAATATCTCTAATTGCAAGCACAATTTTATCCATGTCAATTTGGCCAAAAAATTTCAAGTTCCTTCCCTGCATATTTGTTGCTAGGGTTTTCGCCCTAGCTTGTACGAATGAGTACCTACTAAGGACAATGGATTCCTTAGTAGCAGTTCAATGATATTTGAATTAAAAGCTATAACTGAAATAAAAACTAAATTTAAACAAGTTAATTAAGCAAAACAGTAGAAAGTAAATAACATGAAACAAAAATAGTAAATAGTAAATAATGATCTTTATTGATGTTACCTCCAATGTGGAGGTTGGTGAAGTCCGTTGCGCTGGTCCGATGTCGGTGGCTCCGAGCTTCAAGCTGCTTCTTCTCTTTCTCCAATGGTGGAAATGGGCCAAAAGGGGCTCTTACGGTGAAAGTAACTCGATGGTGAGCTAGGGTTTCAAGAGCAATTTTGGCAGAGGCAAGATACTTGTGATTGTGGATATGGAATAAGGGGTCTCCATCACTTATTTATAGTTGGAAACCATGCGGTTTTAGGGTTAGGGTTTCAGTTGTTTAGGGTTTTTTCTTCATTTTCCTCATTATTTTATATTTTTTATTCCTTTTTGGAAATTTTTAGAGGAAAAGAGGGTTTTATGGCCTTTTGGAGGCATTTTAGGCCTTTTGGAGGCTTTTTGCATGGTTTTATGGGTTTTTGATGGAAATATGGTGGGAAAATGGACAAATGAGCCATGTAATGGCGTAGATGAGGTAGTGAACCCTTTTTGGGTGTTAACAAATTGCCCCCTGATGTGCGAGGGCAGGAGCTCATCGTATGGCCGATGGACATCATAAGTCATATTCGTTTTTCTTGGGGTGTGGAGAAGAGAAGGAACCAACTGAAGCTTGGAACAACGATCTCGAACGAACTGCAAGGACTGAAAATTACATAACCTCAATAATGGATGAGGAATCATCTGATAATATAGATGAGGCGGGCATTCCCATGCTTGTATCAAGATACATAGAAATAACTGTGAGGCCCAAAAAAGGGGGACCTGTAGGATACATAGTAATCCACTGTGTATATCATAAGGGTCCAGAAGGGACACAAATCTGGAACATACTGTTGGGCTGACCATGTCTGAGCTGAACAACTGATACACTGGAAATGACAGCAGTGCTACTGAATGTGGTTCTGAAGGAACTGAGGAGCTGCTAGATCAAAGTGACAACGGTCATACTTGTCATGGTACTCTGGTCTGGAACTGGACTGGGTACTCAAGGAAGCATGGAACTGGATGGCTTCTGAATACGATCTCCAACGCAGCCCGGATATTCACGGGAACATATAACTGGTCGTTCCAAAGTGACTCACCAATGTGCTAGAGTCGGGGGAAATCCGGGGTCTTCGACACATATTGGAAGGGATATACATCCTGCACGATTCTCAACGATGCGATTAAGGTGCTGAAGTCGAGCATGTGAGAAACAACTATTCGGAGAGGCAATGATGATTCCTTTCAAAATGGTCCGTAGGCACTCACCACAGATGGTGATGGGTCCAAGGCATAGGGGCCTCTAGGTCTATCCTCTGGAATAGAGGGGCTGTCGTCGACAGAGGGAGACCTGTAACTATCAAGGCAATGATGTTTCCTTGACAGGAGCGCGAGGTGAAAAACCAAACTGTGATAGTACTGATGGCAGGGTTGATAAACTGGGGTAAATAACTGGGCAAGTAGAGTTGGTGGACTCAAACTTCCTTTGTTCAAAGTATGATGGCAGGGATGATCGAGCAGCACGTGAAACTGATTGGTGGTAAAGGGATCATAGCTGTATGGGATCTGAGGGTGAATGGGCTAAGGGAGACTCAAGCTGTGGTAAAATGGTAGGAAACTGCAGAATACTCTGAACAAAGGCGACCTGATTGGGGGTGCTGGCGAGAGGATCGATCATAGCGCCAAGAGGCATGGGGGGACTTCTTCATGGGTTAGGGAGCTAGCAGAAGTGTGGATATAAAGTGGTACTGTCATGTAGATTTTACGAGCCCATGACAGTTCATGCTTGTGGTTGCTTTCAATTTTAAGGAGTCTGAAAGCAAATAAGAAGACTCTGAAGTTATTGAATGGTACTGTCGTGTGGATTTTACGAGCCCAGGACAGTACATGCTAGTGGTTGCTTTCAATGTTAAGGAGTCTAAAAGAAAATAAGAAGACTTTGAAGTAATAGAATGGTACTGTCATGTGGATTTTATGAGCCCATGACAGTTCATGCTTGTGGTTGCTTTCAATTTTAAGGAGTCTGAAAGCAAATAAGAAGACTCTAAATTAATGGCCAGGCAAGGAGGAAGTGTTCAATCAAGGAATATTTATGATGACCAGGACTGAGGGTGGGGGGGAACACTAGTGGGCCTCCTTGTGGGGTGAATGAATGGTGGCAAAATAACGAAACATTTGCAGTATGACAGGAGTGGATGGCTCATGTAAAAAATGTGAAATAATCTGATGACGGCCGACGTGGCGCGCAAATTGATGCGGCAAGGTGTAGGGACGCACTATTGAAATTATACCAAGTGAGAGCGAGAAATGATCTCAAGCATCATCACGGGCTCGGAAAAATGAATCCGGCGATCTAAAAATTGGAAAAAACGGAGAGCGGCTGAAGTGGCACGCAAACCGAGGCACCTATTGGTATCGAAAAAATGGGCAAAAAATGGTGTAGTACAAAATAACGTAACCAGGTGACCATTGTGATGGTTTCGTCGTGCTGATTCCAATGGTGGAAACGGTTCTGAAAACGGACTCCGTCTGGGTGAAGAATGGCCAAACAAGAGAAAAGCCAATGGACTATAAATGGGAAGTGGGCCCAAGGACAAGTGTCATTTGTACTATTTGTCTTTGACTCATAATCGTAGTGGACCAGAGCTCAAGTGTCTTTTCGGGATGATTCGACCGGCCGATTCGAGATTCGGGAGAGCCAGGTAGGCTGTCAAACTTACACCTGCATTATTTTTAGGTTTGGGGGGCGGTTAGTGGGTCCTAGGGTGTTTTTGTACGGACCATGTAGGTGGACCGCGAGTTGGGCTGTCAAAAACCGCAGTCGCGGGCCGCGGCTGTGGGCCGAACAGTCGCGGTCACGGACCGCGGCTGTGGGCCGAACAGCTGCAGTCGCGGACCGTGGCTGTAGGCCGAACAGTCGCGGTCGTAGACCGCGGCTGTGGGCCGAACAGTCACGGTCGCAGACCGCGGCTGTAGGCTGAACAGCCGCGGTCGAAGACCAAACTGTTCTGTTTTGGATGGGTGGGAAAGCCTATGATTTTGACGTGAGCCTGATGAGACTTTGTTATGTGATTGATAGGATGCCATAGGTGCCATGGAGGGAGCGAGAGGTTCCAGAGGAGATAGTGACAACGGTTCGAGAGGATCGCCGAGTGCGGTCACTCTTAGGACTCTTCGGACTCCTGAAGTTCGCAGAGGTTCCTATTATGCGGTCAGCAAGATTGCTGCTGACCCGGTTGGTCGGATTCTGGGAGCCAGGCATACTGGCTTTTCGAGTGCAGGGAGAGAGGGTGGACCTCACCCTCACTGATGTTTATTTCTTGACGGGGCTACCCTGCCTGGGGAGGGTAGCAGATACTCAGCCGCGGGTGTCGGCAGACTTGGATATGGATGATATGGTGGAGCGGTTCTGTCAGCTGGGGGCTCGGGTGCATCGGAATGCACTCTTGGTGAGGGATCCATGGGAGCCGGCAGTACAGGCGATGGCTGCATGTATTGTGCGGATTTTGGGGTCCCAGCCACCTAAGAAGGTGTCTGGGGGTCAGATGCAGCTCGTGGAGCGTGTACTGGCCAGGACCTATTTTGCATGGGGCCAGATGTTCCTGACCTGCGTGCAGCGACAGCTGACCGCGGCGAAGGAGTCTGGCAAGGGATTTTGTTATGGTTCCTTTTTGTGTGCCTTCTTTATGGAGAGGGTCCCCACACTGCGGCCGAGGGTGCCAATCAGGGCAGGAGGCTTGAGGGAGCCTCGGATGGTGCGGTGGGGAGAGATGATGCGCCGCCGTGGGGGCGGGGATGTAGGGCGATACTTCATGCAGGAGCTGTATTTGCAGTGGCTCCAGCTACCACTGACGCTGGATGATTATCCATACAGGGATATGGACTTCATAGGAGATCCAGATGCTCCATGGCCACCAGGACAGGCATGGGGGCTAGACGGTATGTATGGTTTGGTTGCTTTGTCTAGTTTTATGTATATGATATATTGTTGATATATGGTAACTGAAAAAACGGTGTTTTGCAGATCTGGTTCCGAGGCCACCGCCAGGACATGTGGCGCGCAGAGGGACTGTGGCCATTCCAGCGTTGCCAGGGCGGGTGGACGTGGGTCGTCCAGATGCAGCGGGGACACTGGAGTCCGTACGGGTGCTGCTTGACCGTCTGCTGGTAGGAGTGACTGAGGAGGGATGGAGGGACCTGGATCCGGCCGTGGTCCAGGATTGTTTGGGGGCACCTCGGGCGTTTAGATCGATTGCGGTCCGGGTGGCTCTATTGGCAGACAGGGCACGGGCACTGGAGCCCAGACGAGATGCGGACTTTCCAGAGGAGAAGCCGGGAGAGGAGTCAGAGGAGGTGGACACGGATAGTGATGCAGGGTATGACTCTCATTAGGGAGAGTAGGGGGCTCCCCCTGATTTTTTGTAGCTACGGCCTGTACCTTAGAGGTTGTTAGGATTGTACATACATTGTTTTTTGTATAGCTGAGTACAGGGGTACTCAGGACATGTATATCTCATGTATATTTTTGATATCTATATATTTATGCACATGGATGCACTTTTTGTTTATGAGGTTTTATCGTTTGTACGCACGTGGATGCACTTGATGATGTGTTGGATGTTTGTATTGCACGTGGATGCAAGTAGTCTAGGATGTTGGGCACGTGGATGCCCCTTGTGTATTTTATGTGATGTGACATGATGTATATATGATTTAGGCACGTGGATGCCCCTATGGATGCAAATGTTTATGCAATGTAGACTTTTTGATTTTTTATCTAGTTGGATGAGATGATATGATGTATTGTGGGGATGTTTATATGGTGTGATTGATATGCCAATCTAGGATGTTATTTGCCATTTGATCTGCGACACTATTTTGAGCTCGTGGGACATGTGCGAATGTGATGGATTCAAACTGTCGGCTAAGTTGTTTCGTACGCAGGAATTTTCTAAATAGGCAAGGATCGCGCACCTGGTAGCAGTTGTTGATCTGGGAGACAAGGAGCTGGGAGTCCAAGAACACATGGAGGTGACATATGCCCATCTAGAGGGCAGCAGTCAAGAGACCGGTCACAGCATCATACTCCTCCTGGTTATTGGTAGCAGTGCCTATATAGGTTCCGTCAAGGTGAATCAGTTCGTCGGAAGGGGAATACAAGAACCATGCTGCAGAAGCCAGGTTGGGAGACCAGCGGCTTGCGCCATCAGCGAAGCCAATGTAATGAGGTGGAAAATGGTCCATCTGTGGGCATGCAACAAACAATGAATGTGATATTATGGTAAAAAAGCTAAAAAACACAAAGGGAGCAAACTGTACAATGCGGACCAATGAGGTCGCAGTTTCAGTTATGGGTAAAAACGTTTAAGGTACAACCCATTACGGGGGTTGCGTAAAGGTTGGCCTTCAGAGTTAGCTAACACATATGCCCCCTTGCCGAGGCAAGTCTGCACAATGTAAGGGCCTTGCCACATGGATTCGAACTTTCCTTTACCTTTTTTGTCGTTGGCTTGGTCATAGGCGAGGACGAGGTCCCCCTCGTGGAAAGTTCAGGGGTGAACATGTTTGTCATAACTGGCTTGGGAGCGGATTTTGGCAGCCTCGATGTTCTGGAGGGTGGCACAACGATCTTCATCGGCTTGTTCAAGGGATAACAGACGGTGCTCAAGGGGGGAGGTATTGGGTAGAAGCTCAACGGGGATGTGTAAGGTAGGTATCTGACACTCGATGGGGAGGACAGACTCTACACCATGAACTAAATGAAACGGGGTAAAACCGGTGGCGGTTTTGGTGGAGGTACAGTAAGCCCATAAGGCAGGGAATAGCATATGGTGCCAATTGGACTTATGCCGATCAACAGTACGTTGGAGTATGGTTTTGAGGATTTTGTTAACAGCTTTGACTTGACCATTCCCTTGAGGGTAGTAAGCCGAGGAAAACTGGTGTTGAAATTTGAGGAAGGTGGATAATTCGCGCCAAATGGAATCTTCAAATTGTGATCCATGGTCTGAGACTAACTGTTTAGGGACCCCGAATCGAGTGAAGACATGGTTGAAAAAGAAACAGGCAGCAGTCTCAGCAGTGCAGTTGAAGGTGGGCATGGCTTCCGCCCATTTGGTGAAGTAATCGATGGCGACAACGATGTACTTATGGCCGTTCACAGATGTGGGTCTACACTCCATGAAGACTATGGCCCACTTACAAAAGGGACCAACGGTGATGACTGGGTGTAATGGAGTAGGTGGTGTCTGGGCTTTGGGGGCAAAAAGTTGGCAGTTATGGCAATGCTTGACCGCAGTGATGCAGTCAGTGAAAAGTGTAGGCCAGAAGTATCCGGCGTGGACGACCTTTTGGGTAGTGGCCATCCCTGAGAAATGGCCGCCGCAGGCACTGCTATGACAATCATTAAGGACCTGTTCAGCTTCCTCGTGTGTAAGGAAACGACGAAGAATCGTGTCGATTCCTCGCCGGTAAAGGACATCTCCGATGAGGAGGTAGCGAGAGGCTTGATGACGGATACAATGACGTCCATTACGAGTGACGGTGGGTCGGAACTTTTGCGTGCGCAGGTATAACAAGATATCACCGTACCACGGGTCTTCGGATGAGATGGTGAACAAGTGATTATCGGGTAACTCCTCGGAGATAGGTGGGGCCGGGATGAAGGAGGGGAGATCAGTGATGAGCTGGGCAAGCGCAAGGGCTTTAGTGCTCTTAGGTGTTCAGAATGTGAGGTCATATTCCTGAAGGATAATGACCCATTTAGCCACACGACCTTGCAAGAGACGCCGGTTTAAGAGATATACCATGGGGTTAGAATCAGCGACAACTGTGGTATGACTAAGTAAAATGTAGTGTCTCAATTTTTGGACGGAAAATACCACGGCTAAGGCTAGTCTCTCCTCATATGGGTAACGTAGGGGTGGGCCAGACAAGGTCTGGCTGACGTAGTAAATGAAATGCTCTTGGCGTGAGGTGTCTTCTTGAACCAAGACTACGGACACAGCATGTTCAGATGCCGAGACGTAGAGGATGAAGTCTTGAGAGAAATCCAGAGGGGAGATCAAGGGGGGCTTGTGTGAGAGATTTCTTGAGGTCTTCGAATGCAGCTTATGCTTGCGCATCCCAGACAAAGGGTACGTGGGTACGGAGCAGGCACAAGAAACCGTGGACGGTTGTGGCGTAATCAGGAACGAAGCATCGAAGAAAATTGGATCGCCCTTGCAGACTTTGGAGTTGTCAGAGCGTTCGAGGAGAAGGAAGGTCTAAAATGGCTTGGACTTTCAAGGGATCAACAGTAATTCCTTTCTGGGAAATGATGAAACCTAATAATTAGCCTGCCAGAATGCAAAAGACACACTTGTGTGGGTTCAAGCAGATATGATATTTGCGACAACGCAGAAAAACTTGCCGAAGGTCATCAAGGTGGTCTGATCGTTTTCGGGAACGAGCAGGATATGGACCAAATCATGAAAACAATAGGTCATGGCCCGCTGGAAAGTGGCACCAGCATTTTTTAGGCCGAAAGGCATGACGCGATAGGCAAAGGTGCCCCATGGGGTAGTAAAAGCGGTTTTGTACTGGTCTTCCTTTCGGATTTGGATCTGATTGTATCTGGAAAAACTGTCCATGAACGAGAGGACTTCATGCCTTGCACACGCATCAATGAGCTGGTCAATGAATGGCATGGGGAAATTGTCTTTGGGACAGGCACAATTTAAGTCTCGGAAGTCAGTGCATACTCGAATGGTGCCTTGTTTCTTGTTGACAGGAACAGGGTTTGAAACCTAGGTGGTATAGGCAATAGGATAAATGAATCCTGCCGTGCGAAGCTTCTCAATCTCTGCTTTGACAGCTGGGAGTTTTGAGGGATGAATAGGATGCTGTTTCTGACGAACGGGGGGTACGTCAGGCCATGTGTCAATGTGGTGCTCTATAATGGCAGGGTCAAGACTAGGAATTTCGGTATAGGACCAGGCAAAGACATCACGGAATTCTTTGAATAGTGTTTTGTATTCCTCGATCTCCTGCTCAGTGCAAGATGCTCCTAAAGCGATGAGTTTGGGGGTACCTTCGGGGGCAACAATATCAATTTTGATGACAGGTGAGATGTTGGCCATGTTACCCTCTTCGAAGGCGTCAGGAGCAGGAATCGGGTCTTTGAACCAGTCAACCTTGGGGGGAAGGAAGTCTTTGGACTCGACTGTAAATTGGGTAGCAGTGTTAGAGGAAGATTCATCTAGGAGAAAGTAGGAACGACGGTGCATGTCATCCCAAGGATAATCCGGGGCAGTGAGAGCTTCGAGAATTTCCTCATCCGTACGGAATGTTTGGGTCGTCAAATCGATTGACGTGGGTGTAGTGATGGAAGAGATCATATATATGGTATTAATCTCATCGGAAGAGGGATAGTTCGGGGGGTGGATCTCCACAATGGTGGGTGATGGCTTTGCAAGATCTAAATGGTTCATCTCAAAAAGAATGGAATTGACCTTTCCAGAAGGGGGAGAGATCGGGAAATGGATTTCCTTAATGGTGAGGCGTGCCATCTCGAGATCCATATTGTTTATCTCAAAGAGAGTGGTATTAACCTCTTCAGAAGGGGACGAGACCGGGGAATGGATTTCCTCAATGGTGAGTGGTGCCGTCTCAAGATCCGGATTGTTCATCTCAAAGAGAGCTATTCTGTACTCAGGGAGATCGAGACAGTGATGGGAGTAATGCCCGTAAACATAGAATAAGGCACAGGAGTGGTTAGTGCGCAGGGATTTGTCGCGAGGCGTAGGGGTTGGATCTAGATGGACAACTGGGATGGTGGGGTCGTCGTCGAGCATTTGCATGTACTTCTTTAATGCTGGTAACTGAGGACATAGGTGAGTCGCATGGCCCAACTCATCGCATAGTGCGCATTTGGGAGGAGCACGAAACACAGGGGGGTTTTTGACTGTCTTAGCAGGTGGGACAATAATGTAAGGTTGGGGGCCTCTGCCCCCAGTGGGTTTGGTAAGAGGAGGGGGAGGTTTTGTGGAGGGCGACGGGGTAGCGACACCGGGAGGTGGTTGATTAGTAGTGATGATGGTTTGCACCGGTTGCAGGATGACATCTGGTGTCAGGGGATGAACGGGAGGCGAAAGATACCAAACGGGTAATCCCAAGGTTAAACCGGGGAGGTTGAGGGTAGCCATGACCGGGGCGCTAGCCACTCCTGAGGGAGGGAAGAGGAAAGGAATGGTATGAATGGGTGTAGCACCAATGTGAATAGGTACCAAAGGGGGTTTAGGCAACAAAGGTGTTTGATTAGTAGGAGTCCGCGTGATGTGGGACAGGGTACATAGGTCGGACACTTCAGTTGTAGGAGACGGGGGTGGAATAGATGGGAAGGTGGAGATCATTGGTGCATCGAAGTAAACGTCGGGACCCATTGAAGACATGAATGAGGTGGTGGCATCCGAAATAGGTTGTTCAACCATGGGGAGAACGGGCCCTATAGAAGAAACGACTGTGTTGGTGCCACCTGAGATAGGTTGTTCAACCATGGGGAGCACATTTTCGGGCACCGCAGGGGCATTGGGATCGTGGTAAGTAAGTTGGTCAACCATGACCACGCGTCCCTCATGGGGAAACATCATGATACAAAAAACGGTAGAAGCGACTGCCCGCATGGCATACATGTAGCTGCGGCCAAGTAAAAGGTTATAATCAAGCTGGGCATTGATAACCTCGATGTTGATTAGGACGGTTTTGCCAGCCAGCTGGATGGGGACATTGGTCAATAGGCCTTGTGGTTGAGCTGAACGGCCGTCATAGGCTCGCAATGCAATAGAGGACTGCTGGAGAGGGGGGGATCCCATTTTCTGCCAGATGGAGATGGGCATGACACATGTAGAGGCACCTTCATCAATAATGCATCGATGGACGACAAAATTCTGAATGGAGACAAAAACTTGGAATGATAAATTGGAAGGTAGGCGGGGTTTGGATTGGTCCAAATCAAATGCCATTAACTGCGAATCATTTGGATCGATAGCTCCAATGGCTGAGAGTAAAGTCTTACGCTGCGAAGGGCAGTTTTTCAAGACTTCTAACGTCGACATGGCTGCGGGGGATTGGGCTAAATCATTGACAATGTTGTAGTTAGACGCAGCCCGCGCATTGGGGTTGTTGTTGATACGGCAAAGTGGGAAACGGGCTGTTTTGGGAGCTCCATCTATTGGAGGTGTAGGTATACGTAACGCCTGATCAGTGGGATGAGCGTTAGTGGGGTTATTGGCAGGAGGGGCTTCCGAGGTGGAGCCATATTGGTTTCGCCGAGTCTAGAGGTTGACCTCATCGGAGGACATCATCAACAGATGGTGGGTACCTGAGTCAAAGATGTGTTGATCAGGAGCCGCGTAAGTGATTTGTTGGATGGGCGCATTAGCTGGAGGTGGAGCCAATGGTTTAGTGTTCACTAAGCCTTGGTTTGGTAAGGGGTTTTGTAGCACCAAAGGTGGCTGCTGAGGTTGTGGGGGGTTGGGTGGTGCTTGAGGAGCTGCCTGTCCTTGGCGTAGTCTATCAGCAGCCAAAAGTTGTTGAACTCGCTCCATATGTGGACAAAAATGTGTGTAGTGGCCATAGACCCCACAAACAAAACAAGGATAGTTCGTTCGCAAATTAGGTTTTTTAGCCTGCTTGGGCGGGCGATCAGGGTTTTGGTTGGTAGGGGCCGCGTTATTATTAGCGGGGGGATTAGGGTGTTGACCAGCTTGCTCGATCTGTTGGTTGTTCCCACGATTGCGGCCTCTACAGCGGTTTTGTTGGCCCTGGTTGCGTTGGTTGTTCTGGTTTAGCGGCGGGTTTTCTTGGGCGTAAACCTGCCCTTGGGTAGTAGGTGGATTCTGAGTTTGCGCAGGTGCGGGAGCGGGCTGCGGTGGATAATATGGAGGTTGAGGCTGCACTGGTGCAGCTACTTGAGGGGGTTGTTGATAGTGCTGTGGAGCGGGTTGTGGGTTTGCCGCAGGGGCTAGCTGTGGCTGATAATAATGAGGTTGGGCTTGTGGTGGCGCAAGAGCTGGTGCAGCCTGCTGATGATAGTAGGGCCGAGGTGCGATCAGGGGGGCGTAAGCTGAAGTCATATGGCTGAAACATTGAGGTGGACGGGAGGGTCCATGGGAATGGTGCTGATGTGGCATTTGAGCATACGAGTTGGTTGCTCTGGACTGTGATGTAGCTCGCGAAGGGTCAGGGCCAGGGGGAGGACGGGCTATGGAAAATGGCTGAGGCTGCGAAGAGAGACGGCCAATGATGCCGTCGGTAGCGTGGGATGCCCCTGGCGCATCATGCTGGGAGGGATCGCCGCGAGGGGCGTCAGGTATGATGGTATAAAGATAACCCGACTGGGCGTAAATGAGATCAAACTGCTGGGCTTTAAGGATAGCCTCTTCCTCCGACTGGGGTCTTTCGGCTGCCACGTCCTTAGCAATGAGTGGAAGGAGGGATTTGAGGAACCAATCTAGGAAGATTCAGTCATCTAACTTGATTTTGCATAGGCTATGGCGTCACCGCCATTCGTGAATGTGGTCTGTGATGTGGGTAGCCGTGTTCTGTCTGCAAGATAGGAGGATCTCAACACCCGCGTCATAGCGAACAGGTAACTGGAAGAACTGTAGGAAGGTCGAGGCAAGGGACGTAAAGGTGACATAGGTTCCATGGGGTTGCTCGATATACCATTTGGCAGCAGAGCCAGTGAAAGTGCGCTGTAATAAACGGAGGCGAATGGAGTCGTCTACTATGGAATTTGAGGAACACCATAGATGGAAGGACATGATATGGTTCTGTGGGTCCTCACCTGCCTTACCCTCAAACTTAGGGATGTCAGAGGGGAGCTTGGTAGGCATGTGGGGCCACGCAGGGTCGTGTCGGATGGGGTCATTGGTTAATCTGGCTAGGTCAGGTAGGTTGAGGCTAGCCATGTATGGAAAACTAGACGAAAGGTGTGACATAGTTGTGGGTTGGATCAAGCTGGGGCCCATGCCCCCAATTGGAGGGGTCGTGTGAGGGAGGTTACCCCCAAGTGGGGGAACTAAGGTGGTATGGGATGGTCCTGCACTGACATGGGTAGTATGAACCACTAATGGAGTGGGAATAGGTATTCCCACCGTGGGAATAGGTATGGTGAGGGGAACGGTAGATGGGCCTCCCGTGGAGGGCATACCCATGATAGGTGTGACAACTGGTGTAGTGGTGGATGTGCCACCAACAGTCCCTCCCATTAAGGGAGTGGGATTCACGCCAGCCATGGGGCTAGTAGGAGCGGTGTAAAGGGTGTTCTCGGATTCAGGCTCTGAGTCTGAGGTAAAATAAGGGGCGTCAGAATCTGGTGACGGAGTCCTATGCCGCTGACGAGTGGAGTCAAGTGACAAGGCTCGAGATCTACGATGAGTGGTATCAAGTGATCCATGCTGTGGGGGTTCGCCTCTGGGGCGCCGAGAATGTCTCGGGGAAGCAATGGTGATAAATGATGTCAAATCTCTGTGAGTTGAGGTAACTACAAAAAGGCTCAAAAAACCCTAATGCAACCGAGTGTGCAGAAGGAGAGCTCAAAAAATAGGGCACTCAGGCCAACAATCAACTCAAAACGCCCACTGTAATAGCTGTGCTACAAATAGGCGGAGTGTCAACAAAAATGGTCAGAATACCAACAAGCAACAGGTTTGCTAAAAATAGAAAATGGTGGACTCACTAGACCAAAAGGAGGTAAGGGAGCATGCAAACACCTAACTAGTAGTATTATGACTCAACTAGACATATCCTCTGCAAGGTGATGAAATCCAAGTCAGACAATATGGATAGGAAAGCCAAGTGGCTAAAGTATCCCCCTACCGGGAGGGACACCGGGTAGTCAAATCCTAGAAAAATGGCAACTAAGATACCCCGTTCATGAAACGTCCAGAAAGGTAAATATGCCGCTTGGTCCTTTAACTGCAATATTCCCTATACAGGGATATTCCGAGAACTGCGAAAGGTAGCCCTTTAGTTACTGAATGGAGTTCGGTATTCCACTAAGACCTCCGGAACCAATCTCATGACTTCAACCCTCCTAAGGGAGAGGCCTTCTGATAATATGGTTGTGACCGTGTCAAAAAATACTAGGGGATTTTGGTTCCCTAAAGGACAACAACTATGTCTCAAGTGTAAATAACCAAGGGGCGTTATTGGAATCATATCCCCTTGATCCTACCTAACTACAAAAATTATTTTGTGTTCCCCAAGTGGGGTTAGAATGTTGGTTGAGTTAAGTAGTTTTTTAAGTCTCACTTGATTTAGGTGATAGATTGTGTGCTTGTGAGGTTATGAACCCAAAAGAGAAGTGCCAGGGCAACTTCCGAAATAACAATATAATTGAATGAAACAATTTATACCATGCAAAATTTATCTGAATAAACAATGCTAAAATTTTTTAAACAATTCTGTAAACATGGGACAGAAAGGATGTAGGGCTGCAGGTGGGACAGATGGCTGTGCAAGTGCAGGAAATATGGAAGCAAAGTGACTGGGTTCTGGCGCAGTAACAAGTGCAAAAATCAGATCGCGGATCGCGGGTATGGGGCGAAATCGCGGGTCGGACCGCGGGTATGAAGGCAACAGTCATGCGTAGGTCACAGGTTTCTGGCTAACAGCGGCGCTCGGACCGTGGGTTTGACGTAAATAGGTGCGGTCGGGATGCAGGTTTTTAGCTAACAGCGGAGGTCGAACTGCGGGTTGGAAGGCAACAGTCACGCGCAGGTCGCAGGTTTCTGGCGAACAGCGGCGCTCGGATCGCGGATTGGAAGGCAACAATCGCGCGCAAGTCGTAGGTTCTTGGATAACAGCGGCGGTCGGACCGCGGGTTTGAAGTAAACAGGTGCGGTCGGGCCGCGGCTAATGGCTGAAAAGGCGCAGTCGGGACGCGACTGTGGAGAGAAAAATAGCGATGTACAGAGGCCGAAAATGAAAGCCGAAAGTACAAAATGGAAAATGACAAGTAAAAATTAAAAAGCCAGTGGAGTCGCCAAAACTGTTGCTAGGGTTTTCTCCCTAGCTTGTACGAATGAGTACCTACTAAGGACAATGGATTCCTTAGTAGCAGTTCAATGATATTTGAATTAAAAGCTATAACTGAAATAAAAACTAAATTTAAACAAGTTAATTAAGCAAAACAGTAGAAAGTAAATAACATGAAACAAAAACAGTAAATAGTAAATAATGATCTTTATTGATGTTACCTCCAATGTGGAGGTTGGTGAAGTCCGTTGCGCTGGTCCAATGTCGGTGGCTCCGAGCTTCAAGCTGCTTCTTCTCTTTCTCCAATGGTGGAAATGGGCCAAAAGGGGCTCTTACAGTGAAAGTAACTCAATGGTGAGCTAGGGTTTCAAGAGCAATTTTGGCAGAGGCAGGATACTTGTGATTGTGGATATGGAATAAGGGGTCTCCATCACTTATTTATAGTTGGAAACCATGCGGTTTTAGGGTTAGGGTTTCAGCTGTTTAGGGTTTTTTCTTCATTTTCCTCATTATTTTATATTTTTTATTCCTTTTTGGATATTTTTAGAGGAAAAGAGGGTTTTATGGCCTTTTGGAGGCATTTTAGGCCTTTTGGAGGCTTTTTGCATGGTTTTATGGGTTTTTGATGGAAATATGGTGGGAAAATGGACAAATGAGCCATGTAATGGGGCAGATGAGGTAGTGAACCCTTTTTGGGTGTTAACAATATTCAAAGCACATAGGTTGATGGTGAAAATTCTCAAATTTTTAAAGATTTCAAGATTACTATGGATAAATATGTGTTGCATTCAGAATTTTATTATTTAGATATGGATTGTGTGGATGTTGTTTTGGGATACCTGTGGATGCAATCAGTGGGTACAGTCAATATTAATGTAGACAAGAAAATTTGAAAGATTTGGTACAAGAAGAATAAAATTACATTGCAAGATATGTCTCTTGTACCACAAAGAGAGACTGAGAAGGAACATGATGAAGTCTTTGCAAGGGAACCAATTGCAACATATGACATATCAGATGATGAGTATGTGGTGGAATTGGAAGAAGATACTGTAGAATCCCATGAAGAAAATTCTGAAGCAAGGAATATACAAGAAGAGGAATTCGAGGATCTACATGATTCTCATGAATCAGATGTTATGAAATTAGAGAAAGAGGTTCCCATCATTCAGGTTGTGACATATTGCTACCCACACTACTTTGAGAAAAAACAACCATCGAGGACAAGTTGGGGGTACTAGAAAACCTACAATGGACCAAGAGGAAACCAATGAAGAAAATAATATGGAGATGCATGGAAGACTACAAGCAACATAAGGAGATACCAAATAAATGTAACATCATCTTGGAACCTTAAGAGCACAAATAAAGATCAATGAAACCATAAATTCATTAGACCATGTATTCACGTTCCACTCAGATGGATGGATTCATGTTCTTGGTATCATTTGACCAAGTTTCTTAGTCAATCTTTTTATGTGTATTCCTCTAATGTTTCGAGGATGAAACATTTTTAAGGGGGGTGTAATGTTATATATTTAGGAAAGGTTAATATGGGGTACCTAGGGAGGGATCCAAGATGAATAAAGGATGAAATGGGTACCTAAATGGGAATAATATATGTATTGGGTACCAAATATGAATAATTAATGTAATGTGGAAATTCATAATGGAATATGGTACACTTGATTGTTGGGGGTTAGTTAGAAGAAATAATATAATAATAAGGAATAGACCCCTAAATATACTCATGAGAAAGTATAAACAGAAATGAGTATCATTGTGTTAGTCACATTGAATATTATTATTGTAAAAACATGGATTGAGGACCAATCCTTCCTTAAGGAGTATTTGAAGGTGTTACCCTGCCTTTAAGGTTTTTATATCTTGGTGGTATTCTTATGGTGAATGTCTTTTGGTTGATTTTGAAGTGTTACCTATTCCTTCCTTTGGGAGTATTTGATGGCGTTACTTTTCCTTAATGGTTTCTATATCTTGGTGTTATTCTTATGGTGAATGTCTTTTGGTTGATTTTGAAGTGTTCTATATCTTTGTTGATATTCAATTTTCTGGGTTAATGATCACTACAAACCCTTTTCTAAAATATCATTTCAATTTCACAACTAAAATTTCACTTAAGGAAATGGCCTTGGAATGAATTCATTATCTTCTTCTCTCCTTGTTTATCAACACAAGTTAGAGTATTGTTATGGAAATACAAAATAACATGATGTACATTCAACCAATCCATTCCAACAATCACATCATAGGAACCAAGTAGAACTAAGTTCAAATTTGTAAAAGTATGGAGTCCATTCATACCTAATAGAGAACCCTTTACTAACACATTGATTTTCCTGATTGTTCCAATTTCCAACTGAAGCATCCATAATTTATCATTCTTCTATTTAGCTAAAATATTTCATCAAAATTAGGAGGAATATAACTATGAATTTCTCTAAATTCAATTAAAATGAAAATAGGTTGGTTGGGAGTATTACTTTCAACCCTTATCATATTGGACAGATTCTTTAATACATGCTTGTTTCCTAAATTTGCATATATTTTAGGAATTTTTTGGCCATATCATCCATTGTACTTGCTTCTTGAATATTTTGTACATTCCTCATACTATCTCTTCTATGACAAGTGATCTTCTTCACATCCCTATAACTTGATTTATTTCCTTGTCTTTTCTTCTTGTGACTATTCCATTCCAATCCCCTGCTGAGTCAAATTGCTTTATTGATATGAATTTGGCTATTTTATGAAGAAAATGAGGTATAAATTGTTTCTTTCTTTTATCCTTCTTACCATTCTTCTTATCTCTCAAAGACTTCAGAGAATCTATTTTTCTTTTGTTCTGAGTCATACATGCATTTCACCTTTCACTCCTTTTTTTCCAAGCATCTCCAAAGCTCCCTTCCCTCCTTCCCTCAAGGAGAAAGTGCTCTTCTCATAGATATTGGTTCATTAACCAAGCTTCAAGAATTTGTTGGACAAAATAGGACTCCCTTAGGAATATTTTTCTCATCCATTTGGATATCACCTCTCCAAGGTGTTGTATTATCTCGACCATCATGAAATATACAAGTGGTTTGGCTCACAATGATTGTTGGAGTTTGCATCTTCTGCCCCTTTACTTTTTTGTTTGAATTTGGTTATCATTTTGTTTGTATTGCTTTGTTTCCTCTAACAATCTATTGCATTATCACTTAGGGCCATCCAAACCACTCAAAGGTTCTCCAAATACTAAGGCATTGCTACAACCTACAAGACTTAAACCCATCCCAAAGTGGGAAGCACTCTTGTGCATAATTTCCCACAATATTATTAATGGCGAATCCACTTCATTTTTGTTCATTTATTTGTATTTAGGTTGTTTCTTATTGTATAGTTAATTTCTAGTACCTTGTGTCTTGCAGGTTTAGAATATCATCCCCTCCATTCCAGAAATTCTGTGCCCATAAGACCGTATCAACCAGTTTACACAGTAGCATGACTCCCATCATTTTTGGAGCATTTCCATGTGGTAAATCCTTCGATAGACATGTTGTCATTGTGTTTTAACAATTTTCTACTTGTTTGGATTCTCTATCATGAATCAATGTTATTTTACCTCACTGCTCCTGTGCTACAATGCACTAGTGAGTCTTTCTGTCGCACTACAACGTGACTATAATTTGCATTTCTCTGTTGTCTATCATTTATTTATTTATTATCTATTTTATCAACAATCTGTAGCCCACTAGCTACTCACTAATGAATTAGGAATTCATTATCTTACAATAGTTACTTGTTCCTTTATTAATTATCCAACCTAGACTAAGAATAGGGAGTAAATGTGTCATCACCCCTCCAAAACAACTTAGGTAACCAAATTTGAGGCTCCCCAATTATGTCATTATTGTCACTAGTATTTGGGACATCACATAATTTTTTTGTTTTATCCTCTTTTAGTTTAAATTAGTGTAGCATCCACTTGCACCCACAAGAAAAGGACTTAATCCCATTTTTTTTCTTAATTATTATTTCCATGATATCTATGTATCAAAAAAGGGAGTGAAGGGTGAAATGCCTCCTATGCACACATATCATTTTTTTTTGTAAGCATCACTAGTTTATTTAGAGCTCAACCTGCAATCATTTTTTTTAAGCACTTCACTTAATTGAAACAATATTATTTTCTTTCATCACATGTGTGTTCCCACTATCACATACTAAGGGGCCTAAAGACTGTCTCAAACCGAGTATGCTCTTCTTGATTTCTATGAATCAAAAAGGAAGGGAAGTGTGAAATACCTCCCTTACACTCATCTAAATACACAAAAAAATACTTAAGAAGAAACCATTATAATATGGTAACCACTTAAAATCCTCCACATGAGGTCACTAAAAAATATTAGATTGGTACATTGATTGGATTAGGCATCCAAACAATACCCAACAACTTAGTTTCAATAGGAATATTTTTGAAACATAGCATTGTTGTCTTATAGGGTACTTTAAATCATGGTACAAGAAAGTGTGTCAAATCCCAGATTGGATACATGTACCATGAACAAGGAGGTAAAAGATTATGTATATTTCCCCTACTTTCCTCTACAAGTAACTCGCCTTGTTGTTAGGGAGATAACAGTATACCTCCTAAGATTAACTGTCGATTTGTGCTTAACGCAAGGTAACCATAGTGGCCAAACATATGATACTGAAAAGGAACACTTGTGAGTGCAAGTGATTCTTAAATTCATATATTATCATTGGGGGGTGTTTCCAAAACTCCTCTATTGGAACATTTGACCCATCACCAGTAGAACTGGTTCTTTGTTACCTCCACTAGTTGATCATTGCGTGGATTCCACTATCACCATCAATTGTGATTTTGGGAGGCCCAATTACAATTGAGAGGAAGCCTCATTATGTGTTTTTAGGGAATTTACACCTTTTATTCTTTTCTAAATAAAATCTCTTAAAATCATAATTTAAAAAGAACCAACATGTAGACACCATCATGCTAAGCCATATTTGAACATATCACTCACGTATTGCACCATATTGCATATGTTGTTGCTGGAATATTTTTTTCATTCATCTACATTATGTTTATTTCATCGCCCATCACTCTCACTTCACAACTAGACTTTCACCATTGAGGAACAACCCCCCCCCCAAGGTAGTCTCATAGACTGTAAGGCCTTTCTCCTCTTTTGAGGGTTTTTTTTCATTATCTCCATGTGGAAGACAAAGTAGATCACC
Organism: Pseudotsuga menziesii; assembly: GCA_001517045.1. Classification (NCBI taxonomy): domain Eukaryota; kingdom Viridiplantae; phylum Streptophyta; class Pinopsida; order Pinales; family Pinaceae; genus Pseudotsuga; species Pseudotsuga menziesii. Next base: position 145,899 of record LPNX010703056.1, on the reverse strand, counting down.
AGGTCGAGGCTACCCCCATGACACATTAATTGGATCATATAGATAGTGATACACCTTAGTTGATTCACTCACTTCCCTTAAAGATAGTGTTGGTACTTTCCCATCATCTTCTCATGGAAGAGGTTCACCATTGTTTACTCCACCGTGCAAGAGAACCCCACCTTTTTCTCTCCCATCGAGAGGAAGTCATACTACATATTCATCTTCTCCTAGAAGACAAAGATCAACACCACATATTCCAAGGTCTCTCCCTCAAGGAAACAACATTCAAAATAACATTATCACCCCCAATTCTAACTTAGCATTTATGGCAAGTTTGAATCTCCCTAACCTAAAAAAATTAATGAATGACCCCATAGATTATGATACTAATTAGCCAGATATGCCAAAAAAACAACCTTCAAACATCTCTAAATTTGAAGGGAAGCAGGGATATTATCCCACTATACACATTATGTCTTTCCATCTATGGTGTTCCTCTAACATCATAGTGGAAGATTCGGTCCGCCTCAATCTCTTCTAAATAACCCTAACCGGTGCAACTACACAATGGTATGTAAGTTTGGAAATAGCCTCTCATACCACATTTGAAACCATTTCCATGTTGTTACTATCATATTTCTAGTTTCCTATAAGACATGATCTTGGCCTCAAAATTCTCACAGAGTTTCAACAAAATACGATGATACACATAGAGAAACACATCCACAAATGGCATTGTTGTATCTCCTTGTGCAAGATTGATATTCAACCTCCCTTCCTTTTGGATTGGTTTCTAAAATGACTCAAACCTACTATTGCAAAGGATGTATCCACCTCAATGACATATATTGAGGAATAAATGATCCTCAAATCCCAACACTTTCACCTTATATATTCCCAATCATAGTATTTGTACACTGTACTACTAGATGCCCCTAGGAATCTATCTTTGGATATTTACATTCTAGGGCTGTCACATTTTATGGATGGGATTATTGGGTCCATTTATTCCCAAATAAAATTTCCCCTACAAATGAATCCTACACCATCACCATAGGTAACAAATTATCCACACGTGGCCATGATTTTGGCTCCCACTCTTACTACACCAAACCCTCCATTTGTCCAGCCTCAGTATGGAATGTACAACCTTGCATACCCAAGTACAAGCCAATTACAATTGGCCAATCAACCATAAATTGCACCATCTATGTCAAAATTCACATCATATGTGGCACAATGATCTTATATCCCACCTTGAGGTATAACCCCTCTTACCTATACCCATGTCCCCCTGGTATGATACCCATGCCTCATATGGGGGTTAACTCAGTCCAACCCTCTTTGCAACAATAAACTCAACAATTTGATCAACTGAATATTTCCAATCCCCCAACCCCTCATAAACAGCGGAGGAAGAAAGGAAAGAACTGATAACCCCAATAACAAGGGTATAGGGTGAAACAAGCCCCCCAACAAAATCAAAACCAAGGTAACCAACACCCACAAGGGAGAAACCCTGCTAAGCAAGGAAAGAATGAAAATTTGATGAAAAAACTACCCTTGCTTGATATGTGGTTAGTATGGTCACTACACTCACCATTTTATACTTATCTCTAACTATCATAAGATGTTGGGAGCCAAGAAAAAGAACCTACAAACCCTCCTTAAGCTCCTATTACACAAAAACCACAAGAAGATATTTTGCAACAACTATTTTCCAATGAAGGGGTCATTACCCAATAGCAAGATCCTTTCCTTTCAAGCGAGGGATCGTTCTAAACAATTTACATGACTCAAGTGTCAGTCAACCTATAGACTCTCGCCAAAGGGTACACCAATGTTGAAACCTCACCTTTCATTGAAGAAAATTAAATTCCTTTAGGAGGACCTTTGTAGATCCTATGTCTTACCATGGAACAAATTTCTAGGATCCCTAAAGCACCCTTAAGGAATACCCCTCAAAATCCTCACATGAAGGTTGTGCATAACTACAACATTATGGATGATTTGTAACAATCACCAGTCACCATGTCAACCCTAGAGGTACTTCAATCATTCTCCTCCCAACAAAAGGCATTGTTGAATGGAGTCATACCCTTTGAACCTTCTGATGCAAACCTCATAACCTTTGACCTCGCTAAAGGTGAACCACTACTACCCTCATTCATTGCACTCCAATTTTTGGTTACAGTAAAAAACACCATCATCCATTGATGCATCATTGATAAAGGAACATACATGTGTAATGTATTCCATTGTGTGGAAAAGATTTGGATCAGCAAAATTAGCACCATCCTCCATCACTCTCCACACATATGATGGTCATCCATCTCAACCACATGGCTTGTTCCAGAATGTCTACAATGAGTTGAGGGTCAAAATGGTCATCGTTTACATAGAGGTCATTGATTCCCAACCTGATTACAACATTCTCCTGGGTTGTAGCTACATGTATTCCATAAAGGACATGGCCTTGGTATTTCATATCATGATGTTCCCATTCAATGGAAAGGTGATCACCCTCGACCAAATTAGCTACTACAAACCTAACGTATCAGCCAATACTGAAAATGTCTTTCCCACGGTAAGTGATACAAACAATACGCCATACGTTGAGATTATCCCAGGAGTGTACAAAGACTTTGATCTCCTAGGGGCATATTCAGGTCCTACACCTATCATCCTTCCTCCAATCGAAGGTCTCATGTGTACCCTTTCCATAAAGGAGAAAGAAGCGTCCACACCTAGAGCATCACCAACAAAAACCCCATCAAGTAACGACATTAAGAAAATATTGAACCCATGTGTGCCACCTATGTTCTAGATACCATTTCTATACCCCTACACATGAGTATGAGGAACACCATTTATGGCTCAATTGGCACTTCCAGGACTCACGCTTGGACTACCTATATGGTACCTTACAACACCCTTTCTAGATATGGATTCCAAAACCATAACCCATTATGAGATGGTGTTGATACAACAAGTTACCACCCCAACTCAACCTACCGAATAAACTACCTTTGTGGCTCAGCCACAATCGTTGGCCACCAAACCAAAAAATTGGGGCATAATTCAACCCAAGACAACTACCCTTTCCAACTGAGGCACTTGTAAACCCAAGTTGAAATAACCCATCACAACAAAAAATTATCCTAAATTATCTTTAGAAACACCCAAACTCAACATGAAGGGTTCCACTCAACAAACAATTAAAGATCCCATCATCCATGATACTCCTACCATGCATGTCACATGCCCATGCGCTCTGTGTGGACAACAAGTTCATGCAATAAATATGTGCCCCACCTTACCCAAATTCAAAAATTTTCTAATCCACCTATTAGCACCACATTCGTCCCTAAAACTGAGATTGGGGGAAAATCAAACCCACCAACCCCTAAGTCCAAATCATTACACACCAACAAAGCTTGCTTGATTTGTTTTCAATATGGAAATTATGCACACGATTTCCCCAATCTTCCTGAATTTTGAAATGCATTGGTGACCATTCTCCTTACACAACAAATGGAGGAGGAGGCACCAAAACTCATATTCTCATGAATATGACTGTGAACCTCAGTAGTATTAGGACCACCTAACCACCACTAGTCAAAATCCTTCCTCCCATATTGAACCAGGGTCACTCTACTCATCCATGTCAAGAGTGTAAATTAATATCCCACCATGCATTTCAATCTCCATTAAGAGCTACCTTCCGCACCCTTAAAGATGAACAAATTTTCCTCATAGACAACCTCATCCCCATAGGCATAGCTCTCTCAACAATAGTAAATGAAGAGCATACCTCTATCGAGAGTAGTGATGAGGAATATTGGGCGGTTTAATTACTTATTAAAACAATCAATTCACAACATAAATTATCAATCCAGGGTAACATCTATTATTTCAAGGTCATCATGCAAAATATATGAAAGATACAACTTCCTCAATAACATTGGTCATCTAATATGCATTGCAGCAAAGTAAATCACACAACATAAAGGTAAATTGCAGAAAGTAAATACTAAAACTAATTCACACTATATGGAAAAATAAATTCACACCCACTCTTGCATAATTGAAACACACTCACACTTGCAGAAAAGTAAATCACACTCACACTATGGTTTCAACCATGTTAATCTATGAATCTAACACACTTGCATAAACAAATAAACTTGATTTAAAATTACATCTACAAAAATCAATGAATCAAAATAAAATACATCATATGCTAAGAAATAAAAAGAAGTTAGTCTAATTACAAATTAGAGAAACTAAAAATTGCAATCTCCATTAACAAAAGAGAATATAATTCTTATTACATAATAAATTGGACTTGTTTATCTAAGAGTCCTCCCCATGGAATGTAGAAGGAACTATTATTTATACATGAATTTTCCATAACAAATAATAAATAAAGATCCAAAATATCCTCACCAAATTACTAATAATTTGGATCTCAAAATCAACTCAAATCTATCCCAAATCCTTTGCTAACCTTCAGGATATTTAGGATGCCTTTGAAGTCCAATTCGAATTTAGAGATGTTAGTCATCATAACATGCCCAAAACTCACCCTAAGTGACTCCTAATAGAATTTAACTTGTTGGGTACATCATATATTACATGGAGGTCGTCAAATCTTTGTAAATTAACGTATTATACACTCTCATCCACAACCAAATTGGCCCTTTTATCTTCAAATAATTTAACATCATAATTTTACACATATAAGAAGAATATAAATAATGGATTTATAAAAATCCATCACCCCTAATGAATATGTTCCTCCATGGTGGCTTCGTGGAGTAGCATTAACAATAACAACATAAGTAACGATACTAGTAATGAGTTAATAATCCATTATATAAAAATATCAAGTATCCACTTTCATTCATCTTAAACCATATTAGTTGCGGCAAAATGTCCTGGAGTAACAACAACTGACCTTGAGTTGGTTTTGCAAAAATCATCAAACCCATACATGTTTCAAAGACAAGTGAAAAATATGTTATTTGTCCAATGTTTAATCCTAATTCACTTGAAATACTAATCAAATGCAAATGGAAACAAGCTTAGGTATAAATCCCGCAAGTAAGCATAAAAATGGATTAATAAGCATTAATATAAGGTCATGGGAATGCAACAAGGAATTAAAACTAGGGAAAATGTAGTGTAAAATATGGACATTTCCATGTCCCAAAATCACCCCCAAACTGAATATGTTGCATGTCCTCATGCAACCCAGTAGATTTGTATCACCAAGCTTTAAGGTATCCCATTTTTAAAAGCACACTAGCAAAAAAAAAATTATGTAACGCTTCTATGCCTTTCCAACTGATAATACTGAGAACCTTGAAATATCTTAAAAGAAATGGTTGTTGCACTTCTCATGAAAGGACACTCTTAAAACATGTCATCATTAGCAAACAAAGAACACTGCAAGTAATGATTTCTCAATACAAGGTCATGTATATCATCCTAGCAATCATATGCTTATCTTTAATAGCCAACAAAGTTCTAAAATCAGTTCTCAAGTGATGTTGAAACACTATTAAAACATTGTTGAAACATTGCTGAAATGACACATTTTATCACAAAGTACAAAGTTTATTTTGTTGAAATTTAATAGGAATATTTATACTAATCCCATGCTTCACCATACCAAAAAATACATCAAACCATATTACCAATTTCAATATATAAACAAATAAGTCACTACAGGTTTGTATTAACAAATTTTGCAAGTGTATCAACAGTTGTTTCAACAACCTTCCTGAACCAATTTCTCACAAACTACAAACTAGGTTTAGCTGACATTTTCAAGCACATTTGTATTATCCCAATGCATCTCCACACCAAAAATCAGAGAAAGCCACATCACAGAGATCAATAAAAATGCAAAATGATTGTAAGTGATGATGTCCATTTTATCGAAAACCAGGCATTGGATTGAGTTGAAACTTTCTGAGTTTGTTCTTCTTGATGTAATTCTTCTCCCTGCAAAATTTCATAAAGAACTAGTTTACCATTTGTAAGAAATCCTTGAATAAATTTCCGTATTTTTGTATTAAAAAATATCAATAAATAGGAAAAATAATGCAAGTACATGTAAATACCATGAAGTGCACAACAATCCATCTCCCCTAAATTGAATAATTTTACCTTCCCCATGAAAAAGAAGAGATAATATGGTTCTTTGGTGCATGCTTCCTTAAAATTGTTTCTAATGATGCATTGACAAGATGTAAAGTTGTCCAAAAAGGTTGTAGATGCACATTTTTATTAGCTGTCATGTTAATGTTATTTGCATATTTCAGAATAAATACATGAACTATGAGTGTGCCAACCCATTAAATTCCTTTATCATATGTGTAAAATGGGTGGAAAATCCATATACCATATAAAATGTGGCTCTTAAATCTTAGCTGAATTTTGAAGATGTGAACAATCATATGCACCAATGAACCAAGAAAACAAATCAAATAAATCATACCTCTATTTTCCACCTTGCTTATATGATAGCATAATCTTGTGAAGGAATGACTTCTACATCAACTTTTTATGTCATAGGTTCTTGTGGAGTCTATTCATATCTTTTAGTAGTGGGATTGACTTGTGCATGTGTATCAAATTATCTCTTTACTACTGGTTCTTTTTTGGCAGCAACATATATTTCTCTCCACATAGCTTCTTGCAGCTTATCCATATCTCCTTTCTTACTACTAGTTCTTGTGTAGAAACAAAAGGGTTTCCTTGAGATAATTTCATTCTTTCCTCTCTTGTTGTTCGTTCTTGTGTGGGAGCAACACATTCCTTTCTTCCAATGTTTTTCTAAGCTTTTCCATGTGCATAAATTGCTTCTTTTATTTTCTTAGTAATTGTTCTTGTGTGACAACAGTAAGGATTCCTATCGTTGGTTCTTGTGTGACAATGATAAGGTATCATTTGATTCTTTTCATGCTTGGATAGTTGGGTAGGTGTGGGAACGGACTTGAGTATGGAAATAGAGATAAGAATGTCATGGTTCAAATTAAGAGATGAAGGGTTTATATTGAATGGATGTTGTAAGAGTGATGTTAGATGATGGTGTCCCCCCCAAACTGAACGCTTTTAATACACTTGGAAAATAAGGAGGAAATATGGAAAAAGAATCAAGTAATTTTCCAAATGTAAATCCATAGCATTCAAATAAATGTGATTAAATAAAGGAGAAAAAAGCATACTTACACCTACCTATGAAGTCCTTGATATATATAGAATCATTTGAAAGGAAAGAGATATGATATGTACACAATGATGTAAAGCTTTGCAATATGGAGTAGTGTGGATTCTTGATGTGTAGCATAATGTAGATCCCGAAACCTTATTCGAAGAGGAACTTGGAAATCTTTATTCACAGATAAAATTGGATGGAATTACTTATTTCTTATTTTATTTGCAAACCTTGTCCATTGATAAGTTGGTTTTCAAACAAGATTTGTATGACTATGCCCAGAGGGTTTTAATAGTCAAAATTTTATTATTCCTGAGGAATACTCTCTAGTAAGTTGGTTTTCAAGCATTCCAAGGTTTGATGGCACCTAAGACATGTTTTCAACATCAACTTTTATTTGGAATTGGGGTAGGAAAATGGGGAAACTTGGGATTGTAAGTGAGACAAGATATGTTTATGGTGTGGGTTGAGGGTGTGTGGAGTAGGAAGGCATGGAAGTGGAGGAGTGGAGGTTAAAATTTATCTTAATGTAGTGGTTATATGAATGATATTCTAGTGAAGGCCATTGGCTTTTAGAGATAACCACATAAGCAAATGAGATTTTCAATATGCATATATGTCGAAATGGAGAAAAGGAAATGCATATGCATACCATAGTTTTGGTGAATGAGCATGATAATCATGAGGTATTTTTGAAGGATTTGGTATCAATGGGATGGTGATGTAACAATGGGACTTCAATTCTGAAACATTGGTCTTCATATGGTCTACACATCAATTCTTCATTTGTTATGTGCTGAATCCAAGAAAAAGTCTTCTTTTGGGTATGAAATAGCTGGAACATATTGAATATTCAATATCTATAGGGTTTTTCCATATGGCATTAAATTTTTTCTTCAAGAATCACTCGTGCATCTATTAACCTTCTTCGATCCTCCGAGGAACTGCAAAAAAAAGCACTTACCTGCAATAAAACATGAAATCATGGAATAAGAGAGGTGAAAAGTCTATGTTCATCAAATAATTATGAAAAAAAACAAAACAATTAGTTCTTATAAAACAAATCGAAATAAAAATAAACAAAACCAAATTCAGTTTATACCTACTCAAAAGTAGTGTTCAGTGTAGACTACCTGGCAATGTTTTGATAATAACTTCTCCATTCCCGCCTGATTTGAATGATATCAAAGACAAAAGAAAGTGGATTGATAGGGATTATTTCCATAGAAATAGGTTTTAAGAATTCCATGAGATTATATGCCATATTTTCTCAGTAACAACCTACATGACAAGGTGGTTTTCTTAATTTCGATGTAGACCAATAGTCACGGTTTTATGAACAAATTTTTTGTTTGATAACGGATTGACATGATTACAATAGGACGAGAATTATATTCATGTATGTATATCCAATAGAAACATGTTTTCAATACTATAATAAATTATGGGTAAAATATTCCAATGAGCATCCGAGAAAACAAAGTTTTCAGAGTGCATATTTATGAAAGAGGGTTAGTATTTTGGGCATGTCTCTTTTGTGAGATATAGAAATTGAATGATTCAAATTTTGTTGTAAAATATATTCATAGGATAACATCCCATAGAAACATGTTATTAAAATTCATACATTAGGTATCCCAAAACGTGACTGTCACAACTCTATTTTTGAGCTTCCTACTCTACCTCTGGTCAGTATTTTGATCATATATTTTTCATTTGACAACCAAATTGAAAAATTATTAGAAACTATAGTTAAATTAATAATTTATATAGAAAAATATTTTAAAACTAATCCCATATGGTCCCTCAAAATAAGACTGTCCCGACTGTATTTCAGTGAATCCCAATAAGCCAAAATGCTAGAAAATTCAATAAATAAAATATGGCTCTTAAAAAGCGAGATTAATAAGTGTGAATTCTTGTAATCATATAAATTTAAATAGAATACATCGCTATATAAAAAAATTCAAGCATTGAGTACTTATATTGACTTACATAGCATGTTGCGGCAGCTGCTGCAACTCCTAAAAAATGATATGATTTTTAAAAGAAAGTATGTGTATAAACAACCACATACCATGATGATTACACAAATTGCAAGCCTAAAGGATTCTATACTTGGTTGGATCCTTCTCCAATGTAATCTTCATCCACCAATGCTTCCTTCCTCTTACCAATTTCCTGTAAAAGAGAGATTAATAATACAGGTGGATATGGCTACACCGCTTAAAGGAATGATGCACCAAAAATGAAATGAAACTTAAATGTAAATAAAGAAAAATATCACTTAAATAAAATTCAATCAATTGAGAAGTAATAAATTAATCTACATGCCCTGACCTTTATGAGGTCGATCCCATTGCAATCTATCAAACGATGCTTATCTCTTCACTACGTCTTATTTCCCTGAGACCTCAGGATCAAGAACACGTCTACCATGAAATGCAACTAAAAGTAATGCTAGTTTGTACTTTTGCACATTTTGTTACCTCCCTAACAATGTCTCCAAAATTTTGGGTGGATTAATTACTTAATAAAACAATAATTCACAATCTAAATTATCAATCCAAGGTAACGCGTATTATTTCAATGTCATCATGCAAAATATATGCAAGCTATAGTTTCCTCACCAACATTGGTCATCTAATATGCATTGCAAAAAAGTAAATCACAAAATTGCAGAAAGTAAATACTAAAACTAATTCGCACTGTATGGAAAAATAAATTCACAGCCACTTTTGTATAATTGAAACACACTCACACTTGCAGAAAATTAAATCACACTCACACTATGTTTACAACCATGTTAATATACAAATAAAACACTTGCATAAATAAATAAACTTGAATTAAAATTATATCTACAAAAATAAATGAATCAAAATAAAATACATCATATGCTAAGAAATAATAAGAAGTTATTCTAATTACAAATTAGAGAAACTAAGAAATGCATTCTATATTAACAAAAGAGAAAAATTAAAGGCTACAATGTAAATTACAAAAGAGATTGGAACAAATATAATTCTTATTCCATCATAAATTGAAGTTGTTTCTATAAGATTCCTCCCCTTGGAATGGAGAAGGAACTCTTATTTATGCATGAATTTTCCATAAAAAATAATAAATGAAAATACAAAATATCCTCACCAAATTACTAATATTTTGGATCTCAAAATCAACTCAAATCTAATCTCAAATCCTTTTCCAATCTTCATGCTATTTAGGATACCTTTGAAGTGAAATTCCAATTTAGATATGTGAGACATCATAACATGCCCAAAACTCATCCTAAGTGACTCCTAATAGAATTTAACTTGTTGAGTCCATCATATATTACATGGAGGTATTCAAATCTTTGTAAATAAACCAAATATGCACTCTAATCCACCACCAATTTGTCCCTTTTATATTCAAATATTTTAACATCATAATTTAAGCATATAACAAGAATAGAAATAATGGATTTATAAAAATCCATCACCCCTAATGAATGTGTTCCTCCATGGTAACTTAGTGGAGTAGCAACAATAATAAAAACATGAGTAATAGTAGTAGTAATGTCATAATAATCCATTATATAAAAATATCAAGTATCCACTTTCGTTGATATTCAACCATCTGAGTTGCAGCAAATATCTTGGAGTAACAACAATTGGCCTTGAGTTGGTTCTACAAAAATAGTCAAACTCATCCCTGTTTCAAAGATAAGTGTAAAATATGTTATTTTTCCAATGTTTAATCATAATTCACACGAAATACTAATAAAATGCAAATGGAAACCACCTTAGGTATAAATCTCGAAATTAGCATAAAAATGGATTAATAAGCATTAATAGAAAGCCATGGGAATGCCAGAAGGGATTAAAAGTAGGGAAAATGTAGTGTAAAATAGGGGAATTTCCATGATGCAAGGAGGAACACCTCCATATGGTATTACTTTCACAAGGGATCAACCCCCCAAATGAGCTACCAATATTACTTCCAAAATAGATATTCCCTCTTCCTCCCACTCACCATGGACAAATTTTATTCCTCAATAGTATTCCCCTACAGGAAGCTCTTAGTAAGCCACTCTAGAATTGAACCTACCTTAGATCAATACTACCATGAGCACTGATCTAATCTCAAAAGACTCATTCTCTTCTTTTGAAGATATGGTTGAATAATTTAGCTTTCCCACTGATAAAGCTATCATGGAAGCCATGAATATTGACACACCCCCTTGGCATAGTCTCCATCATCAATCATCATTAACATCTATGGTGATATCAAATAGTATACCATGGAATCAAAATACTTCTTACCACAAAAATGTGTCGATTTGTTCAAAAATCGTATTTTTTCTACTGACACCTTTGAAGAAGAAAACTCTTCTAACATTTCACCAACCATTCAGATTTATATCTCTTCAACCCCTAGTATAGTTTAGACCAATTATATTGGTGCATCATGTTCCTTTCAAGAGGTCAACTACTTCACCACCCTCTTCAAATAATTTTAATACATCTTCATATGGTCCTATGCTGAAATGCCCATCCTTGATCCAAAAATTATTGAACACCATATTGAAAAATGGCATGACATAGTCTCGATTCAACAAAAACAATGACCAATACACCCTTCCAAATCCCCATCCATTAAATCCAAAATCAAGAAGCTCTTGAATGCCGTATTTATTTACCCTATCACATACACCTCTCGGGTGTCAAACTCAATCCCCGTTAATAAGAAACATGGAACAATTAGGGTATACACTGACTTTACAACCTCAACTTAGCATGTCCCAAAAAACACTTCGCAACACATTTCATTAAACTGATTATTTATTGACTCTTGCGCTAGTAATAATATGCTCTCCTTCATGGATGGATTTTATCGTTATAACCAAATCTAGATCTACCTCTAGAATATTTACAAAACTGCATTCACCACCCCATTGGGTAGCATAGCCTACAAAATCATGCCTTTTGGCCTCAATAATTTGAGTGCTATTCCAACGAGCAATGTCATATGTTTTTATGGACCTCACAGAGATCATTTAATCCTTCTTCGACAACCTCACATCCAAGTCAAAGAAGAGAGTATAACACCTCCAAGATCTGCGCACCATCTATACACAATGTCACAAATATAACATTTGCTTGAACCCTATTAAGTGTGTTTTCTTTGTCACCCTAGGATGCCTGTTAGGGTTCATTATTTCACAAGAAAGTATTACTATCAACCCCTATAAATTTCAAGCCATCAATGATTTACAACCTCCACAAAGAAAACACCAGCTAGAAAGATTCCAAGGAAAAGCCAATTTCTTTCATTCTTTAATCCCTGATTATGCCACACAACTCCAAGTATTTTTGTGATTACTTCCGAAAGACATCCCATTTTGGTGGGATGACCAGACCTAGAACTCTTTTAAAGTGCTCAAACAAGAATTAGAATCTACACATTTTATTTTTTCACTCAATTTCAATAAATATTTCATTCTTTATGTCTCAGCGTCAACTTACATCATTGGTAGTGTCCTAGTCAAACCCACAGAAGATAATAATGAACACATAATATTTTACATCAGAAAAACCCTCACTAGCCCCACCCTTAATTCTAGCCAAGATGATAAATTTTCCTTATCATTCATTATTTGGGACAAAATCTACGCCATTACATTTTTATATGCAATACTATGGTCATCGCGGACTTTAATCCTATGCAGTATATATTTATTTGTTGGCTCATCAATAGTAAATATGGATGGTGGATTATAACCCTTCAAGAGTTTGACCTTGAGTTTGTCACCCCTAATAGTAAGAAATATTTATCTCTTGTGAATCTCATCATCGATATTCAACCGGACACCCCAATTAAACCAGTCATGGAACAATCACCTACCTGATGAGGACCTCTTCAACATCACCACCGATGACCCCTAGTATGGAGGAATACTAACGTACCTCATGACTCATAATTTTTCTATGCATCTAACCCATGATGATAAACATCTCATTTTCCACCAAGCCCTGTGATACCTCCTCTTAGGATATGTTCTCTATCGATGGGTGTTGACACTATTTTATGATGGTGTTTATCACACAACAAGGATGAACAAGTCCTCAAAGATTTCCATGGTGGCACATGTGGTGGCCACCTCTCTAGTTTATCCACCACTCAAAACATCCTCTATGTAGGTTACTTCTAGCCATCTGTCTTCAAATATTACTTCTAGCCGTCTGTCTTCAATTACTATGTTTTCACTTGCAAAACCTGAGCCCCACCAACACCCTTACATTCCTTCATTATTGCAGGCCCATTCTGCAAATGGGTCATTGACTACTTGGAATGTTTCCCAACATCTGTCCAAGGGAAACATGTACATAATTGTTGCAGTCAACTACTTCACCAAATGGGATGAAGCCATGCCAACAATTGACTATAAAGCCATCAAGACTGCTTGGTTTTTATTTAACCATGTCATCACATGGTTTGGCATCCCAAAACAATTAGTCTCTTACAATGGAAAACACTTCAAGGACCAAAAATTTAAAGAATTAATATTACCTATTAGGATTCAAACATGACCTCTCTACCACATATTACCCTCAGGCCAATAGTAAAGTAGAGGCAGTCAGTAAATTTTTGAAAACTATGCTCCAAGAAATAGTCAACAAGAGCAAGTCTAATTGGCAACATATGATTTTTTCAGCCTTTTGGGCATACAAAAATTTAGTCAAAATTTTTGTTGGATTAACACCATTCCACTTTCTCTATGGAGTTTAAAAAATGCTTCCCATTGAGTGTCGATTTCCTACACTCTAATTAGAAGTTGAATTATTCTGTAATACTCTAGCATTGTAACAACAATTGTTTACCTTGGAACACCTCAACGAAGAATGACGCGATTTTGTAACAACAAAATAATAATAAAATAATAATAATTTATTATTAAGTAAAGAATAGCTAAAGTTAAGAGTCATGCAATTTGGTGAAAAGGTGCAAGATAGACTTATAAAAGCCCAAGCAATTGTAATTATTAATCATCTCCTACATTATATTATATACATTTTCTACATTACATTCCTTCTTCCCCTACTTTGTTCTTTCATTGGTGTTAATAATTGGTTCACCTCCTCCACCTGCACGCTTCAGCTCTGACCTGCTCACCTCTTCCCACTCCACCACCTATCGTAGCCTCCAGCCTACTCATTGCCCACTGACTCCGTCCTCCAACCCAGAAAACAAGATTCATATAATATAATATTATTATATTACTATAATATATATATATATATATATATATATTGTTTTCCCCAATAATAAAATCTATCTTTTCCACCTTGTTCTTACCTAATACAAATACATTAGAGTACAAATTTTCTAATTTTTATTGGGAAATAGATCGTGGCGGGATGGCATCATACAACGAATAAAAATAAATCCACATTTAGCATCGAGAAGATTCCAACAATCACCAAATCAATGGGTGACTTAAACGCCCAGTTCGATCAAATCAATGAGAAGATTAACAATAAATGCGATGAACTCCATGCAAATATCATACAAATAGATGACTATTTAACATCAAGTTGGAAAAAAATCACGTCACGAATAGACAATACCATCCTCACTCTACATGAAGACCAAAAGAAAAATCAAGAAGTTTAAACTGCCATCTTGGACAAATTACAAATATCAAATGATCGACAACCAAACTCTCCCAGAACACCAGAGCAGCTGGATCCTCTATTCAACATGTCGGCCTCAGCCTCATATACACAAGGATGCCAAATACGAGTGAAAGTCAAGTTACCCAAATATGATGGGGATGAATGACAGTGCATAGCTTGGATTAACAATGATGAGGAATACCTAGACATCCACAACATCCATTACGAAGGTAAGAAAATTAAATATGCCTACATGTATCTAGAAGGAAACACCTACAACTGGTACTTATGGTGGAAGAATACTACAAGAATGTGTTCTCACAGCTGGTTTTGCTTCAGGAATGACCTCATCAAAATATTCCAGGGCATTGAAGAAAAAGACTTCTTTGCCAAAATCACAAGGTTACAACAAAAAAATAGTGTCGACAAGTACAACTGTGCATGGGAAGCATTGTCAACTTGAGTTCCAGAGTTAACCGATGACCAATGACTAAAAACCTACATACATGGTTGTTGCAGTTGCAACAATTTCCCAGAATTCCAAAAAAAATTAGGACCCTCCTTTGCTTTGGATTAGTTGATTTTCTTCTTTGTTTTCCTATGATTGAATTGATTCACCACTTGTTGTGTTTCTCCCTCTAATGCTTGATCAAACTTTATCGCTGCCTTTGGATGCTTTTCCAGCTCGTACGAATCGGGAATTTTTTTGGTTAAAGTTTCCGCCGTTGCGGCAGAATAGCGAGTCTTGACTTTGAAATTTCTCCCGATACGTTGGTTTTAATCAGCTGATCTTTTGGTTTCGATCGGAAGGATTTCTCATTTCTTCTCCCGCCGTTGCGGATGGATATTTGGTTTGACTTCGATTGTTTTTTTTATTTCTTTGTTTTACGTTGGATGCTTTTTGGTTTTGCATCGGAATTTTTTATGATTATTTCCTCCGTCGTTGCAGATAGCAAACCGTTAACTCTTCCGATTCCTGTTGGTTTCCAATTCCTGCTTATGTATCCTCATTGACCCCGTAAGTTTTGGGCTCCCGTCATTGTGGTTGTGAAAGCTATTTTGCTTCCACCGTCGCGGCTACCGAGGTCATTATCCTTCCGATGTCTAGCCGTTGGTTTCCCGATTCAAACTTTTCTCCCATTTCGGATAGATTTATCTTTCACAGCTCCGCCATTGCAGCTATCGTTTCACTATGGTCCCAAGGGGTTTTTCTTCCGAGGTTCTGTTACGGTTATCCCCGCGGCCGGTTTTATGTTTTGGCCTGCCACCGTTGCGGAGGGAGTTATGCTTTCAACCTCTGATTAGAAAAATTTTCGACGTCCGATCTTCTAGCTTTTTCCCGCCATGCATGTCCCCACGGCTGGATCTACACTTTGGCCATCCGCCGTTGTGGAAGGACGATTGATTTCAGCTTCTGATCCAAAAGTGGTCTGCCATCCGATATGTACGACCCCATGGAGGACTTGGCACTTTGGCCATCCGCTGTTGCGGAAGGACAATTGCTTTCAGCCTCCGATTCAAAAGTGGTCCGACGTCCAATCTTTTGCTTGCCCGTGGTGGTTATGTATATATACGAGGTTGAGGGGTTATGTTTTTTATTGTTATTTCTTGACCGCCGTGCTCTGTCGCTATCGTGCTGTCGAGTGCTCGATCTTGTTTGGACCCTAGTGCTGGTACCTGCGTCCAGGTGGCAACTGTGGGAGCCTAACTATCTTCATCCCACCCTACACGCTGGTTACGCATCAGTGACATGTAGGCTCCGTTTTCCTTTCCTTTTCCATTGAGAGTTTGGTGGTTATGCTTGCTACGATGGTTTGTTTTCCCGGGAAATCTACTTGACCCCGTAATTGCATATATATTTTGAGGATTGCGTATCATAGTAGGCCGTGGGGTGGGGCATTTTAACCTCGGCATAGTATTTTTCCCGCGGCTTTCCGTTTGCAACCTCGCGCGTAGTAGATGGGGGTTTGGTGTAGGCGGCCGTTACGCTGTCTCCACCAAGCTACCCTGTGTGTGATGATGGGTTTGTAGGGGGAGGGTTTTGTGGTTTTTCTATAGCATTTGGTGGTTGCCCCTTTTTGTTGAGGTTTGCATATTACTCGTATCCTCAAACCCTAGCCATTTTGCCTACGCAGTCCCGCACAACTTAATTCGTGATCAATGTCTAACCTGGGCCGAGGAAGAGGGTGTACCACTTCCCTTAGCTTATTGATACTAAGTACGTAAGCGTGGCATAGTTGATAAAACCCGTGTGGCTACTGTCTTTCCTGTGCAGCGAAGTGACCATGGCGTGCATAGAGAGCTGAGACTTGTTGCACATTAATGTAGATTTATTGCCGTCTTGAATATGATTGATAGAATTGTTTAATATCCTACAGCAGTGGTAGACTGCACATTTTACTGTATATGAGTTGTTTTCCATCATGCTAGATATAAAAAAAGTCACTGAACACTGCCCATTGGGTTTAATAATTCTGTTGGTCAGGTCATTTCAGTCTATACATGCATATACTTGCTTCATTGATTGATTGCTATCACGTTAAAACATAGAAGAAACCCCACACTGTACATTGATGTATACAGGTTTTCCACTTATCTAAAAGGGATTAATGTTACAATTTTATGGCAGGAAGAGCTCACCATGTCAAAGAGACAAAAGAAGAAGGCCCCTGTGGTTGAGGAAGAGCCAGAAGTAGAAGTTGTAACTAAGACATAATACATATACAAGGACACGAAGTGCATTTCTGGCATTGAACCTGAATACCAATGGGGGGGAATCTATAGACTGATCACCCGAAGAGAAGTTACTGACATGGGCTTAGAAGAAGAGTCCATATATGCAAACATTGAAAGATCCTCACTGATGAAGATCGCCACCAGACCCGAGTTATTCCCGTGCGCTGAAGTAATCGGTTGAATTCTACCCCGGGCAGATGTCACAACAATGATCCTGGAGGATGTTAACAAAAAGGGCTATGCTGCATACAGCCCCGGATATGTTTACCTGGCCTACCACCTTCTAGAAGCCCAAGTGTTCCTATCTGATGACTGGTTAAACAACATTAGAATGGACTTGGTAGAAACCATGAAAAGAATGATGTTGACTGGAAAACATTTCAGGACCAGAGTAACAGGAAAATATGATACTGCAAGTTTAAGAGCTCCATACAGATTCATAGCCTTGATGCTCAACAGAATATTTGGAAGAGATCATGGCAGGTTTTTCAAACTAGAATGGATACCTATCATTTTTTATGTTGCAACCCAGGGGACAATTTTCAACTGGGCCAACCTTGTCTCAAACAGTCTCTTTGCTTGCTTGGCCTCAGCCTTGGGAGGAAAAGCCCAGAAAAGGTCTGAATTTTATATGAGTTCAATACTTATAGACTGTATAGTATGTAACCATCCTTTCCCTGGTATCAGGTGCATCTGGGATAGGGAAAGAATGCCTGTCTATGCTGCTTACAAACCATTGTGGGCACATAAATATCATAGCTATTACAGAGAATTCTGTGAACACTTCCTTATGCCTCTATACACACTCATTTTCTTGAAGGAGTGTGATTGTATGTCAGAGGAGTCCTTGCAAGTAATAGCGGAGTATGCAGACTACTATTTGACTGAAAACGACCTGCACTTCAGGATGTTTGGAGGTTCGAGAGCACCTTCCCTGCTGCCTAAATACGTGACTGATTACATTGTTCATAAGGAGGCAGTTAGACAAGTGTTCCTTGATGGAATAGGCAGTTTTATGTTTGAGCACAATAAGACATCCTATCCCCCTTTGCCCTTCAAGCTAGGAAGCTACAATTTCACCAAAGTAAAGAAGGGCGATGAATTTGTAGAAGAACTGGAAAGATTTCATTTTGGCGAGATGCCCTTTCGCAAGAATGATACTCAAGACAAAGTGGCTGAACACTGTAAAGAGCACAATGTGCATTTTGAGTATACCCACCATTTTGATAGGGAAGAATCTGTCTTCTGAAATGCCCCGAACATTACAGCATTGAAGAGAAGATTCAAGAAAAAGATCACCACCAAAGGTGGGAAGGGGGATGAACAGGCTAAGGCTGAAGAAGAAGCAAAGAGAAGAAAAGAGGAAGCCCAGAGATTGGCATAGGAAGCTGTAGGGTGGCTGCACAGTGAAGAGGAAGGGAAAATAAAAGCTACCCAAGAAGCAGCTGAGAAATCCCGGGAAGCAGCTAAAGAAGTAGAAGAAGCAGCTAGAGAAGCAACCAAAGAAGTGAAGAGAAAGCTCGATGAGGAGGTACAAAAGTAGGAAGCAGAGAGGTTGAAGCTGACACAGACTGAGAAAGAACAGTCAGCTTCTGAGATAGCTAAAGGGTAGACCCAGGAGAAGGAAAACCCAGAAGTTCGGGACCCACAAGTGCCTATTGCCAGCACACCTATGGTCCCCAACCTCAAGCTAGTTCCTTTTGTTCAGAAAAAGGGAGAAGAAATCCCTGACTTCAACATTGTTTTCTATGATCGAGCAACAAAAAGGATAATAAAGAGAATAGAAAAGAGGGTTGAAACAAGAGATATGCCTAGTAAAATGATCACGGATACGGCTGTTATGTTAGGAACAGACCAAGATCTGAGACTCACCCTGAGAGCCGGCACTGCACTACTCCACACCTCAGAAGATAACATGGATAAGGTAATAACTGACTTGGAGTAGTCCCAGAAGTCCTCTGCTCAGTTAAAAAATACACTGAAGAAAGAAAGAGAAGAAAGCAATAGGCTAAAGCGGATGTATGAAGACATGCAGAGGGAGATAAAGGATTCTAAGGATGAATTGTAGGCCCTCCAAGTAGAAAGATAGGTCAGGGAAACAACACAAGAATCCCTGGAGAAAATATAGAAAGAATATCAAGAACTAAAGATAGAAAAGGAACGGCTGCAGGAGAAGGTGGAAGAGCTGAAAGAACAGCAAAAGATCATCCTACAGGCTAGTGAGCTGCACTCCCAAGAATAGAGAGAGAAACATCAAGAGCAGATTTCTTCTCTAACCACTGCTCTGGAGGAAGCAAGAGAACAACAAGTTAACCTCCAGCCATTCAAAGAGCATGTCTTGGCCCAAAAATCCAAGATGTTGTAGCTACAGACTGTTGTTTAAGAGGAGAGATGTAGAGTGCTGCAGATCGATGGCCGATTGCAAGAAATATTGGAAACTGCATCTTACTTTGTGGACAGATCTGAGGACATCCTCAAGGTCTTGACTGCAAGAATGGCGAGGTTGGAAAGAAATGAATAAAATCTAGCCGAGCTGCCATCAAAAGATAAACAAGCCCTCAAGCAGGATTACGACTTAATAGAATTTACTATTAACACCGCAAAGGATTTCAAGAAAGCAGTCAAGAAGACAAAGGGAGCCTACGCAGAATTTTTCAGGAGAGTCCTCATTACATACAACTGGTGCCAAGTAGAAGCCGAGCAGAGGCTGGATGATTTCCCATACCAGAATTCATTTGTGGAGATATTGCAGAAAATATATCAGGATGAAGAAGCAAGAATGCAACACATTAAGGCCATTGATGGCCAGATTCTGAGAAGCGAAGTAGTCCATTCAGCAGTTAGTGTGCAGCTTTGGTTAAGCGCAGTCAGAGTGGAGGCTATAAAGAACCAGGCTGAAAAATTTTAAATCAACATTTAGTTTTTGGAACCCTGTGCATTTGAGGGCATTGCCTCTGATGCTGCATCATGGAAGAAGTTTCTAGATGCCCAAGTGGGACCCTCCTCATGAAGGATCGGTCATTATTGTAATTTGTAATTATTTTTTGTAAAACATTTAAGAAAAGTAGAACGTTGGGAAACGAGGGGTTGGGAAGCCCAAAGGTCACTTTGGGCAGCCCAACAGTCTCACCCTTTTGTATAAATGTAAAAGACTTAGAGGGAAGAAAGGGGATTTTTCCCAGTAAGACTAAAAAGCGATATTGTAACAAGAACTATTTCTCTTTGCAATAAAGAAATATGGTTTTCCTGTTGGAGAAATATTGGTGAAATGTCCAAATGTTATGTTGTGGATGGCTGAAAGATGAACTATTTTGTTTTCCAGTTTTTGTCCATTAACCGTGAGATCGTTCTAACTCTTTGAACCTATGTTCTTGTTTAAATGATTTCTGGTTTATTTTGTGGAATGACCACCATGAGTAATGTATGCGGTTCATGAAATAATTGGCTAGCTGGTTGTTGAAATATCTTTAATCGTTCATGCATTGTGGAAAGGAATATCAGCTAACTGTAGTTTCTCTTTATATTGCATGTACAATACACATTACTCACAAATAATTTACAATATGGCTCCCCGGGGATAGGTAGAGAGGTAGATAGTTAGTTCATTTCATTGCTGCATATGTGATACAGATGTTTATGAGCCTTAAGATGAGAGGTAAGAACTTGCGCATCACATTGTGACTGCTCCCTGCATCCTCATCACCCTGCATGGTTATTTAGGCATATGCATCTCATACATTAAATCAAAATACAAAAACACGATGGACCAGGCCGCAACCGGTAAAATCTTTGTTTCCGTTACCTGACCTACGGTAGCCAAACCGCAAACCGGACGGATTCCCTATACCAAACAGTCAACAGGCTCGTTGGGAATGTTGGCTGGGGAGAATCCCTTTCTGTTGTTGCCTGTGAATTTCCAGGCCTCAACAGTTCTGGCACTAGAAGGAGGGACGCCAGTGCATGGCTGGCCGTGGAACATATTTCCCAAGATTACCTTCCCAGCAGATGTTTTGAGGCTTGCAACCTGACCCAAGTACTTACAGGTTCCTGTTACACCTTTGAAGTAAGAAAGCCTATTCTCATCCTACGTTGCTCTTTACTCAGACTTTGTTCTTGTACCTATGCCTATGGCTGGAATTAATGTAAATCCGCCCACCCTCTGCCGGCTTGGAGAGCTAGGTCACCTTTGAACCTCACACCTCCTTTGCATAACCTACCTCAGGCCTTTGACAAGCTATTGCCTAATTTTGACCCTGAAGAAAGGACTGCTGTAGATGATCACCTGCAAAGATTTTATCTAGCATTAGAAGGGCTAAGGGCTGGGGAGTATGAATATGTGGTCTGTAGACTGTTCCCTCACACCCTGAAAGGATCAGCAGCATCTTGGTATTTCGGATTTCCCACAAACTCTATTCCTGATTGGGACACCTTTGAAAGGCTATTCCGGAGTAAATACATAACCCAAAAGACACATGCCTCATTAATGAAGGGTCTGTGTTTGTTAAGAAAAGAGAAGAATGAAAAGGTACTTAAGTTCACTCAAAGATTTTCAATATACCTAAAGAACTTTTCTGAAGCTGACAGACCCTCAAACAAGGTCTTAATTGAATATTATACCTCAGCCCTAGGGCTTGAGTTGGCCATGTTTGCCAAGATGAAAGCCAAGCCTACATTGGTAGAGACCTATGAAGAGGCAGAAAGGGTAGAGGCTGAAAGGGAAAGCATAGCAGACTATTCTGATCTACCTGAAGAGAAGACTATCGGGAGAAGAACCTTACTACTATCTAAACCCAAAGAGGATCAATGACATGATTATCATGGAATGTTGAAAATGATGCAGAAGCTATCCAACCGAATAATAGATCTGGAAAAGGAAAGAGACATTTAGAAAACTCACAAACCTTACTACCAAAAAAGAGAGGATAGTATCCAATGGAAAATACCTCCACCAAATTTACCATCAGTAAAAGTAACAAAAGTAGGGGGTGATAATTTCTACACTTTTCGCCAACAACCTCATTCAGAAAAGAAGTGCCCTCAATGGTTGAATTCGATGACATTAGTTATGAATCAGCTGGTAGATTCTAAATTAACCAAGGATAGTGGCCAAGAGGAAAAGGAAAACCAAACTATGGAGAAACAAGATAATGACACTATGTTTTCATGGAATGGTATCTCACTGTTTGAAACTGAAGAGAGCGCTCCCAAAACTGAATGCACACCTACATCAACAGAGGACACGGATTTAACAATTTCAAAGATCAAAATACTGCAAAAGAATGTCAGGAGACAGGCTGATGTGAATGTTAAAAATAAAACACCTGAAGTCACTACGGTAAACCAGGAAACCAAACCAATTAGTGAGCCTATCAAAACTTTAGAAGAACAGGTAGGTGTTAATGGGGGTAACACTAACAAAATTGGGGACCTTGAAGAGGATTTTCCTACTCAAAACCAACCGGGAAAAGAAGACATAGAACCAGGTTGTGAAGAGACAGCTGACACCCCACCTTTTCTCTTAAGCCTACAAATGTTGAATCATAATGTGCATAATTGCTTAGTAGATTCTGGATCAGTGGTGAATGTTATGCCACTGGAGATTTGCAAAAAGATTAAGGGACATCCAGAGTCCACATTTTGTGAAGTAACGCAATTAGATAGCATAGGTGTCAAAGTAGTGGGAGAAGTGAAAAATGTCCTCATTCGCTTGTCTGCAAACAACAAGATTTGTCAATTTATTGACATTGCTGTGGCTGACATACCTAGTGGATATGGGCTTATTCTCAACAGAGATTGGTCTACCAGGTTAAAAGGCTATTTTGCTTCAGATTGGTCTCATTTATTGTTGCCTCTCGCGAGTACCCCAAATAAGTTTAAGATTTTGAGAGAGCCTTACATGAAGCATACTGCTACTAAACTAGGAGAGGGAAATGAATCTGTTATTTATGTCCTGGGAAATTATCTGATTGAGCTTAAGATAAGACATCTTATAGAAAGAAAAGCCAGTTCTAAGATGGACTATCAGCCTGAGCTCCTTCAACTCCCTCAGGTTGAAAGGGATGAATGTAGGATTGTAGACATGTGTTCAACTTCAAAAATAACAGAGCTAGACCATGGTTAGATATCTCAAATCTACAATCCAACCCACCCTCTAACTCCCTAAGATTAAAGATATTCAGGAGTGGGCAAAATTTTTCTTTTCTTTTGCTTTGTACATAAATAAATTGATGTTGTTTTTCTTTGATTCTTTGATGTGTTTTCTTTTGATTATTTGATTTGATGTTGTTTTCTTTACTGCTCTGTTTTGAATAAAGAGGAAAAATTTTGGTTGCAATGGAAACATCAGGGTTCTTTATTAACTGAAATCTTGAGCACTAGACTGTGCTTTGAAAGTAAAGAATGTCTTCTAGTAGCAGTGTCCCTAACTGGCCATGCATTCATTGAAGTCTTATTTAATCCCTGTAAATAACTCAGAAGTAAAGAGGTCTGGAATACTATTTCGAGGCTCCATCCATTTCACATCTTAAATATCCGAAGGGGTGACAGCAGAAGACCCATGGAAAGGAAGCAAGGTAAACAGTATATCATATATAAATGATACCATGCCATGGTTTTAGAAAAGCTAAAATCTATCAAGAGTCAAAACTCCTCAAAAGAAACAAGACATATCAAAGCAAAGTATCAAAAGCGTAAGTACTAAATTGCCAAAAGATCCTCTCCGTCCGTGAGCTGAAACATGAAATACACTGCTCACACAAAAGGACACTATGGGATAGAGGATCCTGAATTAAAATTTAGTAAGAAAGGAAAATGGAGGACTCATAAGAACTAAAGTTCAAATAGCACAAAGTGCAAGTGGCATGGGAATGAGGAACAAAGGGATAATGCTGTTTACTATCTGTTACAATCCTGTGGTGTCCAAGCCTGAAACTACCTAAGGATAGGTAAAATAAACCTCATTCATTAGGCCTCAAAAGAGTTATTCAGACTTACAATATTGCTGTGGTTACCATTTCCTAAAGAATGCACTACTTCTCAATGATTTAAATGCATAGGTTGGCCATCTTAGGAATACAAACATTTAGAATATTTCAACTTTTATTCAGATGGTCTTGCACTGGGAAGGAGTTAATTCAGAGATCTGGGGTTCACCAGGTAGCTACCAATTGTTGCAGCTGCAACAATTTCCCAAAATTCCAAATAATTTTAGGACCCTCCTTTGCTTTGGATTAGTTGATTTTCTTCTTTGTTTTCCTATGATTGAATTGATTCACCACTTGTTGTGTTTCTCCCTCTGATGCTTGATCAAAATTTATCGCTGCCTTTGGATGCTTTTCCAGCTCGTTCGAATCGGGAATTTGTTTGGTTAAAGTTTCCTCCGTTGCGGCAGAATAGTGAGTCTTGACTTTGAAATTTCTCCCGATACGTTGGTTTTAATCGGCTGATTTTTTGGTTTTGATCGAAAGGATTTGTCATTTCTTCTCCCGCCATTGTGGATGGATATTTAGTTTGACTTCGATTGTTTTTCTAATTTCTTTGTTTTACATCGGATGCTTTTTGGTTTTACATCGGAATTTTTTATGATTATTTCCTCCACCGTTGTGGACAGAAAACCGTTAACTCTTTCGATTCCTGCTTATGTATCCTCGTTGACCCCGTAAGTCTCGGGCTCCCGCTGTTGCGGCTGTGAAAGCTGTTTCGCTTCCGCCATCATAGCTACCGAGGTCATTAGCCTTCCAATGTCTAGCCATTGGTTTCTCAATTCAAACTTTTCTCCCATTTCGGATAGATTTATCTTTCGCGGCTCTGCCATTGTGGCTATCGTTTCACTATGGTCCCGAGGGGTTTTTCTTCCGAGGTTCCATTACGGTTATCCCCGCAGATGGTTTTATGTTTTGGCCTACCACCGTTGTGGAGGGAGTTATACTTTCAACCTCCGATTAGAAAACTTTCCGACATTCGATCTTCTAGCTTTTTCCCGCCATGCATGTCCCCGTGGCTGGATCTAAGCTTTGGCCATCCGCCATTGCGGAAGGACGATTGCTTTCAACTTCCAATCCAAAAGTGGTCCACCATTCGATATGTACAACCCCATGGAGGACTTGGTGCTTTGGCCGTCCACCATTGCCGAAAGACGATTTCTTTCAGCCTCTGATCCAAAAGTGGTCCGCAGTCCAATCTTTTGCTTGCCCGTGGTGGTTATGTATATATACGAGGTTGAGGGGTTATGTTTTTTATTGTTATTTCTTGACCACCGTGCTCCGTCGCTATCACGCTGTCGAGTGCTCGAGCTTGTTTGGACCCTAGTGCTGCTACCCGTGTCCAGGTGGAAACTGTGGGAGCCTGACTGTCTTCATCCCACCCTACACTCCGGTTACGCATCAGTGACAGGTAGGCTCCATTTTCCTTTCCTTTTTCATTGAGCGTTTGGTGGTTATGCTTGCTACGCTGGTTTGTTTTCCCAGGTAGTTTACTCAACCCCGTAATTGCATATATATTTTGAGGATTGCATATCATAGTAGGCCGTGGGGTGGGGCATTTTAACCTTGGTGTAGTATTTTTCCCGTGGCTTTCCATTTGCAACCTCACGCGTAGTAGATGGGCGTTTGGTGCAGGAGGCCGTTACGCCGTCTGCACCAAGCTACCCTGTGTGTGATGATGGGTTTGTAGGGGGATGGTTTTGTGGTTTTTCTGTAGCATTCAGTGGTTTCCCCTTGTTGTTGAGGTTTGCATATTAGCCGTATCATCGAACCCTAGCCATTTTTCCTACCCAGTCCCGCGCAACCCAATTCGTGATCAGTGTCTAACCTGGGCCGGGGAAGAGGGTGTACCACTACCCTTAGCTTGTTGATCTTAAGTACATAAGTGTGGCATAGTTGATAAAACCCACGTGGCTACTGTCTTTCCCATGCAGTGAAGCGACCATGGCATGCGTGGAGAGCCGAGACTTGTTGCACATTATTGTAGATTTATTGCCGTCTTGAATATGATTGATAGAATTGTTTAATATCCTACAGCAGTGGTAGACTGCACATTTTACTGTATATGAGTTGTTTTCCATCATGCTAGATATAAACAAAGTCACTGAACACTGCCCATTGGGTTTAATAATTCTGTTGGTCAGGTCATTTCAGTCTATACATGCATATACTTGCTTCATTGATTGATTGCTATCACGTTAAAACATAGAAGAAACCCCACACTGTACATTGATGTATACAGGTTTTCCACTTATCTAAAAGGGCTTAATGTTACAATTTTATGGCAGGAATAGCTCACCATGTCAAAGAGACAAAAGAAGAAGGCCCCTGTGGTCGAGGAAGAGCCAGAAGTAGAAGTTGTAACTAAGACATAATACATATACGAGGACACAAAGTGCATTTCTGCCATTGAACCTGAATACCAATGGGGGGAAATCTATAGACTGATCACCCGAAGAGAAGTTCCTGACATGGGCTTAGAAGAAGAGTCCATATATGCAAACATTGAAAGATCCTCACTGATGAAGATCGCCACCAGACTTGAGTTATTCCCGTGCGCTGAAGTAATCGGTTGAATTCTGCCCCGGGCAGATGTCACAACAATGATCCTGGAGGATGTTAACAAAGAGGGCTATGCTACATACAGCCCGGGATATGTTGCCCTGGCCTACCACTTTCTAGGATCCCAAGTGTTCCTATCTGATGACTGGTTAAACAACATTATAATGGACTTGGTAGAAACCATGAAAAGAATGATGTTGACTGGAAAACATTTCAGGACCAGAGTAACAGGAGAATATGATACTGCAAGTTTAAGAGCTCCATACAGATTCATAGCCTTGATGATCAATAGAATATTTGGAAGAGCTCATGGCAGGTTTTTCAAACTAGAATGGATACCTATCATTTTTTATGTTGCAACCCAGGGGACAATTTTCAACTGGGCCAACCTTGTCTCAAACAGTCTCTTTGCTTGCTTGGCCTCAGCCTTGGGAGGAAAAGCCCAGAAAAGGTCTGAATTTTATATGAGTTCAATACTTATAGACTGTATATTATGCAACCAGCCTTTCCTTGGTCTCAGGTGCATCTGGGACAGGGAAAGAATGCCTGTCTATACCTCTTACAAACCATTGTGGGCACATAAATATCATAGCCATTGCAGGGAATTCTGTGAACACTTCCTTATGCCTCTATACACAATTATTTTCCTGAAGGAGTGTGATTGTATGTTGGAGGAGACCTTGCAAGTAATAGTGGAGTATGCAAACTACTATTTGACTGAAAATGGCCTATACTTCAGGATGTTTGGAGGTTCGAGAGCACCTTCCCTGTTGCCTAAATACGTGACTGATTACATTGTTCACAAGGAGGTAGTCAGACAAGTGTTCCTGGATGGAATAGGCAGTTTTCTGTTTGAGCACAAGAAGACAGCCTATCCCCCTTTACTCTTCAAGCTAGGAAGCTACAATTTCACCAAAGTAAAGAAGGCCGATAAATTTGTAGAATAACTGGAAATATTTCATTTTGGTGAAATTCCCTTCTTGAGGAACGATACTCAAGGAAAAGTGGCTGAACACTACAAAGAGCACAATGTGCATTTTGATTATACCCACCATTTTGATAGGGAAGAATTTGTCTTCCGAAATGCCCCGAACATGACAGCACTGAAGAGAAGATTCAAGAAAAAGATCACCACCAAAGGTGGGAAGGGGGATGAACAGGCTAAGGCTGAAGAAGAAGCAAAGAGAAGAAAAGAGGAAGCCTAGAGATTGGCACAGGAAGCTACAGGGTGGCTGCACAGTGAAGAGGAAGGGAAAAGAAAAGCTGCCTAAGAAGTAGC
Source organism: Pseudotsuga menziesii (assembly GCA_001517045.1). Taxonomy (NCBI): domain Eukaryota; kingdom Viridiplantae; phylum Streptophyta; class Pinopsida; order Pinales; family Pinaceae; genus Pseudotsuga; species Pseudotsuga menziesii. The sequence continues at coordinate 117,471 of LPNX010703056.1, read as the reverse complement.
TGAGAAAGCCCAGGAAGCAGCTAAAGAAGTAGAAGAAGCAACTAGAGAAGCAGCCGAAGAAGCGAAGAGAAAGTTCGATGAGGAGCTACAAAAGCAGGAAGCAAAGAGGTTGAAGCTGACACATACTGAGACAGAACAGTCAGCTTCTGAGATAGCTGGAGGGCAGACCCAGGAGAAGGAAAACCCAAAAGTTTGGGACCCAAAAATTCCTGTTGCCAGCACACCTATGGTCCCCACCCTCAAGCTAGTTCCTTTTGGTCAGAAAAAAGGAGAAGAAATCCTTGACTTCAACATTGTTTTCTATGATCGAGCAACAAACAGGATAATAAAGAGAATAGAAAAGAGGGTTGAAACAGGAGATATGCCTAGTAAAATGATCACGGATACGACTGTTATGTTAGGAACAGACCAAGATCTGAGACTCACCTTGAGAGCCGGGACTGCACTACTCCATGCCTCAGAAGATAACATGGACAAGGTAATAACTAACTTGGAGCAGTCCCAGAAGTCCTTTGCTTAGTTAAAAAATACACTGAGGAAAGAAAGAGAAGAAAGTAGTAGGCTGAAGTGGAAGTATGAAGACATGCAGAGGGAGATAAAGGCTTCTAAGGATGAATTGCAGGCCCTCCAAGTAGAAAGACAGGTCAGGGAAACAACACAAGAATCCCTGGAGAAAATACAAAAAGAATATCCAGAACTGAAGATAGAAAAGGAACAGCTGTAGGAGAAGGTGGAAGAGTTGGAAGAGCAGCAAAAGATCATCCTACAGGCTAGTGAGCTGCACTCCCAAGAACAGAGAGAGAAACATCAACATCATATTTCTTCTCTGACCACTGCTCTGGAGGAAGCAAAAGAACAACAAGTTAACCTCCAACCATTCAAACAACATGTCTTGGCCCAAAAATCCAAGATGCTGCAGCTACAGACTGCTGTTGACGAGGAGAGATGTAGAGTGCTGCAGATCGACGGCCGATTGCAAGAAATCTTGGAAACTGCATCTTACTTTGTGGATAGATATTAGGACGTCCTCGAGGCCCTGACTGCAAGAATGGTGAGGTTGGAAAGCAATGAAGAAACTCCAGTCGAGCTGCCATTAAAAGATAAACAAGCCCTCAAGCGGGATTACAACTTAATAGAATTTTCTATTAACACCGCAGAGGATTTCAAGAAAGCAGTCAAGAAGACAAAGGGAGCCTGCGCAGAATTTTTCAGGAGAGTCATCATTACATACAACCAGTACCAGGTAGAAGCCGAGCAGAGGCTAGATGATTTCCCAGACCACAATTCATTTGTGGAGATATTGCAAAAAAGACATCAGGATGAAGAAGCAAGAATGCAACACATTAAGGCCATTGATGGCCAGATTCTGAGAAGCGAAGTAGGCCATTCAGCAGTTAGTGTGTAGCTTTCGGAAGACCAGCTTCAGTTAAGCGCAGCCAAAGTGGAGGCTATAAAGAACTAGGCCGAAAAATTTGAAATCAACATTCATTTTTTGGAACCCTACGCATTTGAGGGCATTGCCTTTGATGCTGCGTCATGGAAGAAGTTTCTAGACACCCAAGTGGGACCCTCCTCATAAAGGATCGGTCATTATTGTAATTTGTAATTATTTTTTGTAAAACATTTAAGAAAAGTAGAACATTGGGAAACGAGGGCTTGGGAAGCCCAAAGGTCACTTTGGGCAGCCCAACAGTCTCACCCTTTTGTATAAATGTAAAAGACTTAGAGGGAAGAAAGGGGCTTTTTCCCAGTAAGACTAAAAAGCGATATTGTAAGAAGAACTATTTATCTTTGCAATAAAGAAATATGGTTTTCCTGTTGGAGAAAGATTGGTGGAATGTCCAAATGCTATGCTGTGGATGGCTGAAAGATGAACTATTTTGTTTTCCAGTTTTTGTCCATTAACCGTGAGATCGTTCTAACTCTTTGAACCTATGTTCTTGTTTAAATGATTTCTGGTTTATTTTGTGGAATGACCACCATGAGTAATGTATGCGGTTCATGAAACAGTTGGCTAGCTGGTTGTTGAAATATCTTTAATCATTCATGCATTGTGGAAAGGAATATCAGCTAACTGTAGTTTCTCTTTATATTGCATGTACAATACACATTACTTACAAATAATTTACAATCTGTCTCCCCGGGGATAGGTAGAGAGGTAGATAGTTAGTTCATTTCATTGCTACATATGTGATACAGATGTTTGTGAGCCTTAAGACAAGAGGTAAGAACATGTGCATCACATTGTGACTGCTCCCTGCATCCTCATCACCCTGCATGGTTAATTAGGCATATGCATCTCATACATTAAGTCAAAATACAAAAACACGGTGGACTGGGCCGCAACCGGTAAAACCTTTGTTTCTGTTACTTGACCTACGGTAGCCGAACCGCAAACCGAACGGATTCCCCATACCAAACAGTCAACGGGCTAGTTGGGAACATTGATAGGGGAGAATCCCTTTCTATTGTTTCTTGTGAATTTCCAGGCCTCAACAATGGTCTAAAACAACACATACATAATGCACTAGAGTTACATAACATCTCTACCATGGAGGAAGCATGACGTAAATCCAAGATTATTGAAAGCAAATCCGTTCATACAAAATTCGACCAAGACAACTCCAAAAAGAACCCCCTCCAATCAGCACACACAGGAAGTCCAAGATATACACCGCATCAACTTAGGGAAGGAACAAATCCCAGTTTAGAGGCCCAAATAATAAAGGAAGTTAAATGTAAGTTATGTGGAGACAAATGGGATCCTAAGCATATATGCTTACAAAATAAACTGTATGCCTATGAATAAAAACGAGTAGAGTTGGAAGTCGAGGAACCAATTGAGAACGATGCGAATAGTCAACAAGAATACCAAATAGAAATCTAGGATGACATCCCAAAAATATCATTAGACGCTATTACCAAAATCTCCCAACCACAAACATTGAAGCTTTAAGGACATATAAAAAAGAATAGCATCACAGTTCTCATCAACTTTGGCAGCACCAATAACTTCATTAATGTCAACCTTGCTAAGGCATTTAACTTGTTTTTTTTTCCAGTACCTAACATGAAGGTTATGGTAGTAGATGGAAATACTATTGACAATGTGGGAGAATGTCACAAGGTCAAGTTACAAATACAAGAGTATAACTTAGAATCATATTTATTTGTGGTACCACTGGGACGAGTCGACGTAGTATTAGGAATACAATGGTTAAAAAACTTGGGTACATACTCCGTAAATCATCAAGAACATTTTATTGAATTCTATTCGTTCAGGAAGACACACAAATTATATGGGTTCCAACCACCTACGAAACCATTGGTTACATCACATCATCTGGAAAAGCTACTTCAGAAAGGCGCACCAGTGTACATACTTCAATGTCAAGAAATGGAGCTTCTAACATGTGAAGGAGATATGGACTAAAAACCAGAGATACAAGAGATGATTCAAAAAAATCACAAGGTGTTTCAAGAGCTACCTATGGAGCTCCCACCAAACAAAAAAATCGAACACATAATCAAAATAGAACTAGGGAAAAAACCAGCCAGTAGAAAACCATACAAAGATCCACATCAGAGATGATGCGGAATTTCTTCTGGGGAATTTGTAACTCATATCTCCTTGTTTCATCCAATGTCGCGATGACTAACCACAAAATATCGAGAAATAACATTACAATTAAAGAATCATACTTAATCATTGTCATCAAATAATATTTGAGGACAAAGCTTCCCTTAAGGGGAAGGCAATGTAACAATAAATTAATAATAAATTAATATTACATATAATTGATATTAATTTATTATTAAGTAAAGAATAGTCAATGTATCGTCCCCGACCCTCCGACCAACGAACAGGACGGTAGCGATGCTACTATCTACCCGTAGAATCTACCCAAGAAACTAGCCCCATAACGTAAAATATAATGATTTGAACTCAAGATACATAGATGCATAAAGAATTAACATTCAGTGGAAGCAGATTACGTTAAATTCAATAATTCAAAACATTTTACATGTTCATCATATTTCACATAAACAAAACAATTGCATGGGTGATTACACAAGAATACTTATCTTCAAATGAAGCTTCCTGCAACCAGCTATGGCATTGCAACGTTCCACCCAACCATAGGCTAGTGTGCTCCTTAATCTCTCAACAACACTGCCAACCCCGAGCTGGGCATGATTCCCCAAGGAAAAGGAAATTGGCAGGCTCACACATAGCCAAATATATGTCAAAACTCAGTTAAGAGAAAGCTATGTTTGGGTTTATCATATTGCCAAGGGGATGGAAAGGCTTGTTTCTAAACTAGTGAGCTCAAACATAGATCCATGGACACCTACACAAGATCTGACGTGGATTTCCCAACACATGCACACCCAACACAAGGAATCATCCACTTCTCTATTGTACAATCCCTCATTCTATGCATTCCCTTCCAATGCTATTCACGATGTGTAGTAAGGAATAATCAACCCTTAAGATCTATAAGTGAGGCTCCTCATGCACTAGGTTTATTAAGTAAATTGCCTTTTCGATTCCCAAATCAACACATACCAAAGCGCAAATATATACACAACAATATGCATGATCTATGGGTTGAGGAAAACAGTTTGACATCCAAAATAAATTGCTAAGGTGGGTGAAAACAACCCCCTAACAGCAATTCATATCCCAGGGACATTTTCGCCCTAACGTGGCCCAAAATGAATTCATCAGTAGCACCTAAGAGAACATGGTCTCTCCTCTAAATCGTAGGGTGAGGAAAATGATTTCAGACCCATTCTATTCCTCCATAGAGGCAAAATCGACCTCTACAAAAACCCAACTTAGCAAATCAATTTTAGAAAATGACTTTGGGGATTTCAAGGAAAAAAAGACCTCTACCAAACCCAAAAACATGAATTTCATTACCCATGAATTTTAAGGATGTTTATGGAATTACAAGAGCCAAAATGACTACCATAAACTCCCAAAATGAAATACTCCTTTCCCACTTGTTGAAAAACATCAAAATGTATTTTTGGGCATGCAAGATGAGGAAAATGAGAATAAATGTGAAGGATGAACACACAAGAAGCTTCAGCTGCCTCAAGGAAACCAACATGAAGGAGAATGGTGAGGAAAATGGAAGTAATGGGTGAGTAATGGCTTGGGCATGCATCCCCTAGCAATTACTTGCCCCACAAGTCAAAAAAAGGTTTTTCAAAAATGGGTCCTCTACCCAATTCGGATTTCTACCCATACTCTTCCCACTCTATGCAATAACTAACTCAACCACATTCTACAGAATTAAATGATTTGGTGAATGAGACAAGAAAGGTAGTTGACTATTTCATGGGTTCTCCCTTTGACATTTGGATTTTTCCCATTGGCTCAAAGGTTTGAATATCCCCCCCCCCCCCTTATCCTTAGGAAATCATGCCCCCATCTCTTTAATGTTGCATTGACATAGCTGGTTGTGTTTTTTAATTAAATTGCATATTTACATAATGTCAAAATTATATTATGCCTGCTAGCATGAAATATACCTTCGGCAACGATTTTAATCGTCGTAACATAAAACAATAAATCAATGGTGGGGCTTTTGCCTTTAGATACACACCATAATTAATTACCATATATAAATCATATACATTTTTTATGCAAATGGGGTCAAATCTGGGGTGTTACATTCCCCTCCCCCTTCAATAGTAGTGTCCTCAGTGCTTTACAAAATTGAACAAAATCCTACACTGGTACCACCTTAGTGCTCCGTAGAATTGAACAAAAATGGATGTGCCAATCGTATGGCATCCTCCAACTCCCATGTAGCCTCTTCAGGACCGTATTGCTCCCTTTGGACCTTTACCTGCCCTATGGCTTAGTTTTAGAGCATTATGGCCTTCCTATCGAGGATGCACATTGGCTCGATTTGGAACTCTCCCTGGGTTCCACCTGAATCACATCCCAATTTATCACATGGTTAGCATCATGTACATATTAATTAAGCAAAGAAACCTGAAAAACATTCTGAGCTCTAGTGCTAGCAGGAAATGCAAGTCTATATGCAACTAGCCCTATTATTTTAAGCACTTCAAACAGCCCACAATATCTAGGTGATAGCTTCACACAAATTCCAAGCTTCAAGGAACTCTTCTTTTCCCTCACTCAGAGGTAAACATGATCCCCAACACTGAACTCTTTGTTCACCCTATGTTTATCTGCATAGCTTTTCTGTCTGTCATGTGCTACCTTCACATTTTTCCTGATCTTCACAACCTCCTGCTCCATATCCTTGAGAAATTATGGACCAAGCACAACCCTGTTCACTAGATTATCCCAAGTCAGTGGTGTCCTACACCTTTTTCCATACAAAGCTTCATATGGACTCATCCCCAAGGATGCTTGTTGTCCATTGTTATAAGCAAACTCTACCAAGTGTAAGTAATATTCCCACTTGGTTGGTTTATCCATCACGTACATACAAAGCATGTCTTAAGGCACCTGATTGACTCTCTCTATCTGACCATCAGTCTGACGATGGTAGGTAGTGATGAAGTTCAACTTTGTACCCAAATATACAAACAACCCCTTCCAAAAGTTGCAAGTGAACTTGACATCTCTGTCATAGACTATTGCCTTAGGAAATCCATGCAATTTGAAAATATCCTTCATGAACATCTTTGCAATATCATCAGTCTTATGCATAGACATAACCGGTATAAAATGTGCTGCCTTTGTCAACTTTTCCACCACAACCATGATGGAATCAAGTTGTCTTCAATTCATTGGCAATCCTGCAATAAAATCCATGGAAATAACTTCCCATTTCCATTCTGGAACTGGAAAAGGCTGCAACAAACCTGCTAGGTGTTGATTCTCAACCTTTACCTACTGACATTTCATGCACCTCAAAATTTATTCAGCCATGTTGTTTTTCATTCCTGGCCAAAAATACTACTTTATAGCTATAGCAATGGTCTTCTGATATCCTGGGTGACCATAATATGGATCTTGATGGATCTCATCCATAACAACTCTCCTCAACTCTGCTACATTTGGAATATAAATTCTTCCTTTATAAGTAATAAGTCCATCTTCTTCCAATTTATATCCCTCATACCCCTTCTCAAGACTTTGTTGCTGCAATTTGTCTTTTATCTACACATACAATTCATCTCCAACAATATGATTAACAATCTACTGCCTCAAATCTGATTGGAAAATACTAAGAGATGCCACATGCATTTCCTGCACCTTCTTGCTGAGTGCATCAGCTACCTTGTTCTCTTTTCCTTTTATGTGCTTGATTTTGAAATCAAACTCACATAAAAACTCCAACCAACTAGCTTACCTAGCATTCATAGTAGATTGATCAAACAAATACTTTAAACCACAATGGCCTGTCCTTAGCTCAAATCTTCTTCCCATCAAGTAATGCCTCCACATCTTGAGAGCATGTACTATGGATGCAAGTTCTAGATCATGAGTGGCATAGTTCTTCTCATGTTCCTTCATCTTTCTTGACTCGTAACATATCACGTGGTTGTATTGCATAAGGACTCCTCCTAGCCCTTGTCCGCATGCATCAGTACACACCAAAAAATATTTCTTTAGGTCTACAACTTTCAATACTAGTGCACTGGTGAGAAGATTCTTCAACTGCTGGAAGATTTCTTCACACCTTGATGTGCATTCAAACTTTATCCCCTTCCTTTGCAAAGAAGTGATGGCATGTGCAAATTTGGAGAATCCTTCAATGAATCTTCGATAGTATCATGCAAGTCCCATAAAATATCTTACATCTGTCACATTTCTTGGAGTAGGCCAATTCATAATGGCTTCAATCTTTTTAGGGTCCACAGATATACCCTCTTCTGAGATAATGTGACCCAAATACTGAATTCTATCTCTATAGAAGTCATACTTGCTTAGCTTTGCATACAACTGATACTCCTTGAGCAATTGCAATGTCAATCTCAAATGATCTTCATGCTCTTCCTCATTCTTAGAATAAATAATAATTTCATCAAGGAAAACAAGAACAAACTTGTCCAAGTACCTGTTGAAGACACTATTCATAAGGCACATAAATGTAGCTGGTGCATTTGTGAGACCAAATGGTACCCCTACAAACTCATAATGTCCATACCTTGTTCTGAAGGCCATCTTATGAATGTCTTTATCCTTGATTCTTACCTTATGGTAACTAGACCTCAAGTCAATCCTGGAAAATACCTTTGCTCCTCTCATTTGATCAAAGAGGTCATCAATCCTAGGGAAAGGGTATTTGTTCCTCACAGTGACTTTGTTCAGCTATTTGTAATCAATACACAACCTGATTGTACCATCTTTCTTCATTATAAACAGAACTAGTGCTCTCCAAGGAGACACACTCTGCCTTATATACTTCTTCTCCAACAACTCTTGCAGTTGCATATTCAGCTCTAGCATCTCTGATGTACTCATTTTGTAGGGTGTCTTAGACACTAGTGCTACTCCTTGCACAAGTTCAATTGTGAAATCAATGTCCCTATTTTGTGGAAGCCCTGAAATCTCATCAGCAAACACATCCCTAAATTCCTGCAATGAATGAAATTCCTCCAACCTAGGAGTTTCATTCTCTGTTGCCTCCAAAATATGAGCTACATACAATTGGCAACCTTTCCTACAGTGAATTCTTCAACTACATCGCTGAAACTCGCCTCACATAAATCACCTTTGGAATTCCTTTCACAATCCTTGAGCTTCCTTCTTCATCTAGGCACTCAAAATCCTTATTATAAAAGTCAAGATTTACCCTGTGAGATTCTAACCAATCCATTCCAATGAGAACATCATAGGAACCAAGTGGTAGAACATTTAGATCTACACAAGTGACCAATCCATTCATAACCAATGGACATTTCTCTACCACTTCACTAACCTTCCTCTTAGTTCCAGTGTCTAGATGAACTAACCAAGATTTTCTATGCTTTACTTTCTTAGAAGCACAAATCTCCACTACTCTAGGAGTAATGTAACTGTGAGTAGAACCAGGGTCAATCAAAATAGAAATAGATTGCTCAACAATCTTACCTGTATTTCCGCCTTTCACACACCTGGGTTATGTGGAAGAAATATTCAAGCCACTCGGTGTGTCCTTAGGGGAAAGTATCGAGTCAAGGCTGTCACCTTGTTCTTGACTCCTCCGTTTAGGCTTAACTCCTAATGAAGCCAAGGGGGGTAGACCCTATTAAGTTACTAAGGAAAAATTATTTAGTATGATGATGGTATTAAAGAGTAAGTTTTTTAGGATTTTCGATTTAACAATTGTAAACAACAAATAACATGATGAGATAATCACAAGTAAGCACGAAAATGACACCCAATCACATATAGATTGAAAGAAATAAATAGTTGACCACGACCTTGAAAATGGAGTTGAAAAGCAATTAAGAGTGCTTTCAAGTGCCGAAATGAATGTTGTGCAATTGTATTTTGGTTAATTTTAAATTAATGTAAGAAGATGAGTAATTTAACATAGGCGAGGGGACTCCAGATATACCCAGGGGGTACTTGAAGTATGTCCAAAACTAAACCATCACAGCTACTCGCAAGGAATATGTGGGATGAATGGAGTCTCTAAGACTGTTGTTCATAATGCACTCGAATGTGTAATAGATATCGGCACCCCAAGGTCACTTTTCAGGAGTTCCCACTTCCTTTGGGTATTTTTCCACCGTAATGGTTTGATCGAGACGTTGGATTTTTGCCTAATGGTTTGTCAATTTGGGGAGAGTGAATCCTAATTATTCCAGTCACTCAAGTGCTTTTAATTCATCTTGACTGATTTGATGAACTGCATCCAAGTACATAGCATACACATTGGAGTCTTTGTTATTTTAAAATAGGTGTTCTTGTTAAAAAGAAAACCCTCCAAGAACCTCTTTCGATCCAAGTGGACCTCAATCGGGGAATCAAGGAGGGGTTTATTTTATTATTAATAACAAAACAATTAATGAAAATGGAATCAAAGACACACAACACTGGTTTTCTAATTATTCCTACCACACATCTCTTTCCCCTGGCGGGTCAATTGGGAAGTCATGGGGTAAGTAGGATGATTACTTTTGAAATTAAAATATGGAATAATGAAAAACTATATCAAAGTATACAATTCTACTTGTCAGTACTAAAATAGAGCAGAAAAAAGGGAAGAATGCAAAAAAGTGAAACAGACACAGATCCCCCCTAGGGGGATGGGGAGCGGGCTCGAAAGAGCCTACTCAAAAAAGATTTTATTTTATTATTATTGGTTACAATATAATAAAAATGAAATATCAGATACATCTTAGTCCTTATACAGGATGAAACTAAGATCTTACAACTTTCCAAAATTTTTAAATTTTAGTGAAAGGGGAGATCCCTGGGGGGGTTTGAACGCTCCCGAGGCCACTTTCGAACAACAGATTCTTTTATTTTCTGTTACACCTGCTAAAAAACAGAAATAATTTTAGAATAAAATATGCCCAAAATCACTTTAAGAGTACCTTTGGATCAGCCTACCTTAACTAAAAAAAACTAAGTTAAAACTAGCTAAACAGGTGAAAAAGGAACCAAGGAAAGCAAGCTTTCCTTGGGATCTTGGCTTGCTGTTTGTGCATCCAATGAAATATGCACTAATTTCTGGATTTAAACTTTTTTAAAACAGAAAATAAAAACTAGAGCATGCAACCTATTGATTTTCTCTAACTTTCCATGCAAAATGGACGATTTCCTTATGCTCAATCTAAAATGCTTAATGATACTTTTCAGAAATGAGATCTAGAATATGAGCTTTGAAATAGAATTTCTATGTAAATTTTAATTTAATATAACATATCCAAACAATAACAAAGCTTTCAAACACAGTAACTAGGTAAGAAAATTCATTTTTTGAAGGAGAAAGAGAGAGAAAGAGTGTTGGAAGCCTGGGAATGTTGGGATTTGGAGTCTGCTTTGGTGGAACACCAAGGGACTATGTCATTCAGAAGATCTTGAAGTTGAGGAATATGCAAACTAGATCAACCTCTTCTACAAGCAATATCACCTACAACTTAGAAATCCTTGCACAAACAGATGGTTAAAACATAGGTGCTGTTGGAAGAGATAATTAGAAAGCATGCAATTAAAATTAAAATACATGCAACTCCAATACATCTGAAACAAGAAAACAGTAAGAGCATAAATAAAACTAGAATAAAATTTTACCCTAATAGGAGGGAGCTCTCTCCTTCAAGTCCAACAATTAACCAGCAAAAGCAATGATAAATAACACAGATTATACCTCATAAGCATTTGACAATCACCATCCACACATGAAGAGCATTACACCATAGATCTTTCCTCCAAAGCTTCTTGATTCCAGAATAATAAACAATAACACAGTACAAGAGCAACAACACCTCAATCCCAGTTCTAACTAGCTTGGAAGAGCTGATCTGAGCTTTATTTATACAAAAAATAGGAGATCCAGCCCAGGGGGGCGCAAATCCCAAGGAGACAGACCACTGCAACTGAAGGAGAGTCCATCAATGCCAATCTGAAGCTAAATTGAGCTTCCACTGAGCCTACTTGTCAATTCGGGGGCTGATTGAGCTAACACATCAACCCACAGATTGACACATCAATCCACAGAGCTTCCAGGAGATCCCACACATGTGGAGGAGAGAGAGAGGGTGCAATTCCCCATAAAGGATGTTGAAGTTCAACTCTGGATCTGTCCAGATCACCTCCTTCAGCCAAGGATTTGTCAGATCCAGTCAATCTAGTTCAGATTTGACTGATTTCAATCAAATCGGCTGAGAATCCACTGATCTAGATTTTGGATTTGCTCCATTATTCATCAATTTATTAATTAAAATAATCAATAATTGATTTTTTGGGGTTTTTTGACCTAAGTGATGGAAAATCACTCAAAACCTGAAAAAAGTGAGACTATGGGTTTACATGGTGCTCTTAGCTTGAAAATGAGCACCTACATGACTGAAATTGATTATTTGGCCCACTTTTATTACAAAACCAATTTTTCCAATTAAACTATTAAAAAATAGCCTAAGTTTTGGAAAAATTAAATTTTAATAAAAAACACTGAAAAACCTAGGGGGACTTAGACATGTTCATATGACTCGACCATGATGCCTATAATGTTTATACATTGACACATAGACTATAATAACCTCAATAGGCCTAAATGCCAAGATAGCCACCACAACTTTGGAGGTATTGAGTGAAAAACTCAGAAATTATCAGTTGTTTATTCAACAACCAATAATAACCAAGGGAAAAAACACCCTTAGATAATTGGGTTGAAAAATAAACTCTAAGAGACTGAGTCTTTTACAAACACTATCATGATAGAACATTTATTACAATTCCCCCATGGGGTATGAACATGTGATATAGTACAACAAGCACTTAACAGAAGTAAGACTGAAGGTCTTCTGAATTTCAAACAAGTTATCCTTGTCTAGTTCACCAGGCTCACTTGATTAAAAACCACTAAGTACAACTTAGGTGGTAACATTTTGGCTCCAACTATGGGACGTGTGCTCAATCTAGTCTTTAAGGCAAGGAGAGGATATGAGAACACCAGAATATTTGGTTTATATACCCTGTAAAAACATCTCAACTTGACAAGAAAACCTCAGTAGCACAAGCTTTATATAAAAACCAAATGAACCATTAAGCTGATTTATTTAAACAAAATAAATGTAATTAACTAATGAATTATTTTTATTTTTGAATCATAATATTAACAATTTGAACTTGAGGAAGGCTGCTGCTAGGGTTTGAAGGGGTTCTGCTTAGTGGGTGACCTGCACGACCTACCCTTCGAGGCCCATGGCCGCAGCAGAAGGTAGGCTCTCCCGGTGGCTGGCCTTCTTGGGAGTTTGGTGGATGGAGGCAGGCTCCTCAAGGTCCGATGGGCCTGAAGGAGAAGTTCTAGCTACAAAGGACCAGCGTGAGAACCAGTCCACTGGTCGCAAGCCTGGAATGGGGGGCTATCTGCCAAAATCCCCCACCATCCCCATAGTTCAGATTCACTCTGAAAAGGTGAGGGGTATGATCGAGCTATGGAAAGAGAAAGCTCTGATTGGTAAGTTTGTAGGGATATGGCCCAAGAAGAAGGACCTGGTTAAATGGATCAGCAGCGTGTAGAACCCTAAGGGTCACTATGATCTATATCTAGGCTCTAAGGGTTTCTTCACTATCATTTTTTTCAACCAGGAGGATAGAGATCAGATCTTGGAGGGAGGACCCTATTTCTTTTTTTCCGTTGGGCTTTATCTCCACCCATGGAAGGAACGTTTCAACCCAGAAACAGAGGACATGACAGTGGCCCCTGTTTGGATCCGTCTTTTCTCTCTACCTGGGGAATATTGGGATCTAGATACCCTGCGGGATATTGGGAATGCCCTAGGTGAGTTCATTAAGGTGTCGAAATAGATGAGGGCCCAGAGGTATACCTCCTTCTCCAGAATGTGTGTTTACCTAGATCTCTCCAAGGAGTTGCGAGAAGCCATAAACCTAAGTTGGGAGGATGAAGAGTGTCTCCAACCCATCAACTATGAGCAAATCCCTTTCAGATGCTGGCAATGCCATGAGTATGGACACCTAGGGAGGAATTGCCCATGGATGGAGATGATGCCATCTTCATCAGACCCTAGTCAAGTAAAACCAGGGGCAGTGCAAGATGGTTTCACCCAGGTAAAGAACCACAAGAGGAACAGGGCTTCAGGGCAGTCAAAAGCCATAAAAAACACATCGACGAGGGAGCTCTAGTCCGGGAATGCTTTCAAGACCCTAGGAGGTTTGGATGAGAAAGGCACGCTTAAGGAAAAAGAAAGTGATGCCCATCCCACCAAAGCTCCCATCTTGATGGAGGAGGTTGAAGCCCAGTAGATGAAGATAGTAGAGGAAGCTGATGATGAAGAAATGGAATTAGGTAAATTAGATCTGGATGCTATTGAAGAAGAGTGTGGAAAGAAGGGGAAGGGTTATGTGTCCAAACGGAAAATTAAGCTCCTTCAGGTGGCCATCATCAAGGTGGGGGCCCATCCGAACCTAGGGATTGACCCAGATCCCCTAACATGGCATAAGCAGAAACCTCAGGAGGAGGAACAACGCAGAGGAAGGAAATCAAACAAGCAATGCATAGCAGATATAGGAGTCAAACTAATCGAATTAGGCCAATATTCGACGATCAAGGAAGCCTTTTCAGAAGTTTCCAAAGTTTCCCAATGAAGGACATCTCCTGGAGTATAAGGGGGTGTGGTAACCCTAGGAAGTGGAAAACTATTGACCAGAAGATCAAGCAGGAAAGCCCTGATATCCTCTTTATTCCAGAAATGAAATGTAGCTCCGAGAGCATGGATAAGATCAGCAGTAAAATCTGGAAAGGAAGCCGGGTGATGGCCCTGGATGCGGCAGGCCAATCTGGGGGCATAGTAATCCTATGGAACCCCCAAGTAGTAGATCTCTCGAATTGGAGAGCCAACAAGTTGTCCCTTATAGCTGACTTCTAGCACCTTATTTTTGGAGCGAAGGGCACTCTGGTGAACACCTATGGCCCTAGTAGCTTCTCTGAAAAGCAGTCCTTCCTTGATTTTCTAGAGTGGGCCAATGGACAAGTTGGGAGAGGATGATGGGTAATGGGAGGGGATTTCAACCTCATTACCAACCTGGGGGGAAAAAAGGGAGGGTGAAAGTCTTTGGACAAATATCAAGAGGCTTTTGGGGCCTTTCAGGTGGGTATCTCCTTTGTGGACATGGAAACCAGTAACGACTGGTACACATGGAACAACAAGTGGGGGGGTGAATACTTGGTTGCTTCTCTCCTTGATAGGTTTTTGGTCTCAGAGCCCCTTCTTCATGACACGGGGGAAATTTCGGCTGAGTTTCTCTCGGCGGCTGGTTCCGACCACTGGCCCATTGTCCTTCGATGGCACTGGACAGGCACCACACTGGGGAAACCATTCAAGTTTGAACAATTCTGGATGGAGCACAAGGACTTCAAAAATCTTGTGCAGCAATGGTGGTAGGAGCTGGTTCCCCCAGCAGGAATAGCTATGTACTATTTCCAACAGAAGCTCAAGGCTCTCAAATCTAGAATCCATACCTGGAATAAGGAGGAGTTTGGAAACATTTTTGAGGACAAGAAAAGACTAATTGCTGACTTGGAACAAATTAGTCAGAAAGGAATGACTGAAGGATGGGATGCTGACATGCAGAAAGAAGAAAATGATTTATGGGGGCAGTTAAAGGCTCGGGAAAAACATGAAGGTATATACTGGAAACAAAAATCCAAAGTCAAATGGCTGCAGGAGGGTGAGAGAAACACCAAGTTTTTTCACAACTCGGTCATTCAGGACTGACACTCCTTGAGGATTGTAGAACTTAAAAAGATGGAAGGAGGTCGAATTGAAATGCATCGTGAAATCAAGGAGGAACTCAATCACTACTTCACCAAGATCTTGAACGAAGACCTCCATGACAGGGAAAGCGATATAGCTCAAATCATGAGGCTAATACCTCCCTTGGTCACTAGGGAAGATAATGAGATGCTTGTCAAACTGGTTTCTATGCAGGAAGTGGAAGAGGCATTCAATCAGATGGCTATGGGAAAAGCTCTTGGCCCGGATGGTTTCACCTCCAACTTCTTCCATCACTTCTGGGATATGGTTAAGGAGGAGGTGGTGGAAATTGTGGAGGAATCAAGGAACAAAAAGGGGTTGCTAAGAGCTTTCAATGACATATTCCTCTCTCTCATTCCTAAGGAGATGGGGGCAGATCACCTAGATAAGTTTAGGCTGATAGCGCTATACAATGTGATCTACAAAATCATCTCCAAAGTCATTGCTAATCGACTGAAGCCTCTCCTTCCCACTCTGATTAGCCTGGAGTAGTCAAGATTTGTCAAAGGATGTCAAATCTTTGATGGGGTCATCTTAGCGCAGGAAGTTCTACATTCCCTGCAAATCTCAAGAATTCCTGGTATGTTGATTAAATTGGATATTTCAAAAGCCTATTATAAATTAAATTGGGATTTCATCCGCAGAATGTTGGTGGCCTTCAAGTTCTATCAGGACTGGGTGGAATGGATCATGGGGCTCATTTCTACCCCTTTCTTTAGCATTCTCTTGAACTAATCCCCGATCTGCACTTTTCAATCTTCTAGAGGTCTCAAGTAGGGTGACCCCCTCTCCCCTTTTCTCTTCATCCTCATGGTTGAAGGTCTGAGCTGACTCCTTCAGTCAAAGGCAGATTGTGGCGAGCTTCGAGGCATTCGTTTGTTGGACTCTTTGGAGGCTCAAACCCACCAACAATTTGTTGATGATACTATGCTCATGGGACACCCTTCAGTCCAAGAAGCACGAAGCTTCAAAGCATTTCTGAACTTATTTTCCAAAGCCTTAGGTCTTGATGTTAACCAGGACAAATCCCAAGTATTTTTTCTCAACACAGCTCCAGCCTCTCAGAGGAATATTCTTCTTATCCTGGGGTTCTTGAAAGGCTCTTTTCCTTCTAAGTACTTAGGTGTCCCTTTGAGCCCATGTAAAATGAAGAGAGTGTCCTAGATGGAACTCCTTGTCAGGATGAAACAAAAACTTTCCCACTAGACCCTTAGACCCCTGAACTTTCCCAGTAGGTTGGTCCTGATTAAATCAGTCCTTCAAGCGATGCCTATCTATCTGTTCTCAGTCCTTTCAGCTCCAAAATCTATTCTGCGCGATATCAGGTGCATCCAGCGCATCTTCTTATGGGGAGGCAGAGAGGAAAAATCCAAATTTTCTTTGGTTAGCTAGGACAGCATTTGCAAGAAAAAACTGAAGGGGGGGCTAGGCTTGCGGGATCCAAAAATTATGGCTGAATTCCAAGGGGTGAAAGTTTGGTGGTGCTGGGTCTCTCATTCTTCTGAACCTTGGGCTCAGTTTTGGTGCTCAAAATATGCCCACAATAGGCCCCAACCTCAGTTAATTTGCTTCAATGAAGAGCAACAGGGATCTCCTATATGGAATAAGGAAAAAGAGGGAAGGCAAATAATCCAAAAGCATAGCTTTTGGGAGATTTGGGATGGCAAGAGTGCACGGTTCTGGGAGGACTCATGGAATCACCTCCCTCGGTTAAGCGACAACCCAAGATGGGCCCCAATTCAGGATTAGACTAGGATGGAGGGTCACTTTCTAGTCCACCACTTTTGGCAAGACCAACTTCCTAATGAGCAGCAACGATGGTCTTTCACAAACAAACCTAATTGAGTCGAGGAGGAGGACTGGGTGGCCTTTCAAGAGGAAATGCACAAGAGGAGCATCAGGCCCATGGAGGGAAATGATGTGTTGAGATGGGGGTATCTGGAAAAAGGAATATTCAACATTAAGGAGGCGTACAACATTCAAATTGGGAATGACACTGAGGATGGGGAAATATGGACAAAGCTCTGGACTCTTAACTTATGGCCTAAGGTCGCCACTTTCGCCTGGATGACTCTCAAAGGTCACATTCTCATAGGCGAAAACCTCAGGAAACGAGGAATTCAAGGCCCATATCAATGTTTTCTATGCTCCTGGGCGGAGGAAACCACAAACCATCTTCTGGATAGATGTCTGTTCGCTGTGGCCATCTGGGATATGGGGGTGGTGAGTTTCAAAAGAAGTGATAGGAAAAGAGTCAAGCTAGTAAGAACTCTGGTTGAATGGAACCAAAAGACATTCAAAAATAGAATTATCAGGATGATATGGAATGCCTTACCTGGCATGATCATGTGGTGTATTTGGAAGGAGAGGAACGACCGAATTTTTTGGGATAAATGCGCCAGCCCCGATCAGGTGTGGCAAACAGTGTGGGCGAACCTTCTCTCCTCCATCAAAAGTATGCAATGGCATGATGAAGATAAGTTAATTCCCACAGAATAGATCCCCGTTGGAGAATTTTGGGGTCTGAACAAAATTCAGTTGGAAGAACTCCGAATGCGTCAGAGGAACCTCCAGTTTTCTAGCCCAAAATCCTAGACTCCTCCTCCCCCCATGGCTTTCAAGATTAATTTTGATGGGGCCTCTAGGGGGAACCCGGGCCCTGTGGGTTTTGGTGGCCTATGTCGTGATTCTCTAGGCAGGATTATCTTTGTTTTTCTGGGGGCCATTGGTTGTGATTCTAATAATTCCGTTGAGCTTGAGGGGATGCTCAAAGGCTTGCAATGTATAGTGCACAACAACAGTTTCCCAGCGATAATAGAAGGTGACTCCTGGATCTTGATCCAGATGGCTCATCAGTTAGCTCACGGCAGAGTCAGCGGCCAAGTGTCGACCAGCTGGAGAATGGCCAGTCGTTTGGACGATCTTCAGGACTTGATCCAAGGCCGTCCCACGGTCTTGTTCAACCACGTCAAATGAGACGCCAATAAGGTGGTGGACCATCTGGAAAACGTAGGGTTCAAGGGGGATTTGGCTATTCGATGGGGTCCTCTAGAGACTTTTGATGGTGTTGAATGGGTTCATAATTGTCAACAGTTGGTGGCACAGTATCTCAAGGGTGGTACACAGTTGACACGTCTGAGTGATGTGGAGGATACAAGTGACAGACAACACGAGCATGCCATGACGAGCCATCACCACAATGGAGGGGAGTCTTAATGAATTCAGTAATCGAGGATAGAGGTGGTTGTCTTGGGACATTTATTTTACCCTCACGATCACAGGTGAAAAGACGGACAGGGGAAGGAGGGATGGCAGACTTGACAAGGAAATCCTTTCAGTTAGATTGTCCTCCATGGTGATCAGTACGAGAGAGGTGATCCACTTCAGTCCAATGACGTCACCCTGGTACAAACCTAATGCAGTAATTATGCCCTCGCTTCCTTCTTATTTCTTGCATTTCTGGGTGATTCACTATCTTCATTTCTCTATGTCCCCTGCCCTCTGTTTCTTCTGGTTTCCTTGGTGGCCCTCTGATTCAGTCTGGGAGTGGTTCTTGGTGCTCATTTGCCTCAGTTACCACAATCATAAGTCTCTCCTGCTGAGAATGGCACTGCATGGGCAGCTAGTTAAAGGCAAGGCCCAGGGAGATTCTTTATCTATGCTGAGTGCTGCTAAAACCGCCCGTAGGGTGACAAGAGCTCAACTCTAAGCTCAAGAGGAGGCTGAATTCTTCAAAGACAACATCCCTCTGAATATCTGACGTGAAGTGGAAGGCATGGTCAAGGACCTCTGGACTACAGTGAAAAACATGCCCAAGGATGAACTCCATCGGGAAATGGCGGACTGGGTTTTGGACCCCGGCTCCACCGCAGGTTGTGCTGCGGCTTATGACCGCCTACTTATGCAATACTGGGTGAATATGAAGCTAGTTGGCCACTCTTTCATTGATCGGGAAGTGAATATGGCAGGGGACGAGGAACCTATTAGGGTGTGGAAGCAACACAATGGTGAGTGCCACCTTATCCATCAGAAAGTCGATATTCTAGCCTCTCGCCTGGGGATTTCTTTCTTTGCAGCAGGAAGGGCTCAGGATGAGATGGATTGGCCAAGAGAATGTTGTGACTAGTGTGGCAAAAAGAAAAGGCGGGTCATTTCTCCCCCTGGGGTGCTTCTGGACCCTCCTGGTGTGCTCCAAGCGTCTGCTCAAACTTTGGGGTCTTGCTTTCCCTCGGTCTTCCAGAAGTACGAATGATGATCTCAGATGTATTGGCTCCTTTGTAGTCGGTTCAAGGTTTTCCAAGGTCGGGTATGAATTTGGTTGTCTCCTGCTACCTAGGTGCTATGTTTGTCATCCCTGGCTCAGGTTTTAATTTTCATCCTTTTGGAAAGATAGTCTCTAGGTGTTTCGGTGCTATGTATTGGCAGGTTGGGCCTGTGCGCCCTTTTGTTTCAGAAGTCTTAGTTTGTCTGAGTCGTATAGGCATCTATAGTGCACAATGCATGGACAACCTTTCAGGGAGTATCTTTTGGCTCGAGGTCTGTTAAGCCTGGTCATGGTTTTTCCCTGTATTTTTCTCTCGCTATTGTAATATAATGTCTTTATTTACAAAAAAAAACCTAATGAAATTTTTCTTTATTATAGCTAAGTACAAAATAGAAATGTAGAAAGTAAATGCTCTCTTTCAAGGAGCTTATTTTCCTACTATAAGCATGATAAAGAAAGGGTTAAGTGTAATCAGAAATCCAATGTAACCACCTAAGAATTTTATTAACATAAAAAAAAATTTCCTTGTCTTTGGTTATAAGCCAAAGTAAGGATACTTTATTTAGAAAATGAAAACCTGCATGATGATCTGGAATGGGTGGGTTGGATGTGAAATCATAGGCATGAGTAAAGTCATTAAAGTTCTACGTCTTTGCAAACTGGTATGTGCTCATGTAGGCTGATTCTATCCATGAATGGATAGGACTGATATACCAATCAACATGATGAGGAAGACTGACTATATCATCATACAGATCATTAAGGATTACCGAATGATGACTCATTGTATAAGCACCAAGCTGCTCCAAATCATAAGGAACCTCTACATGTGAAGAAGATGGTTGAGGCTGATATTCCACTGACTGAATCACAATTGACTTTTCACAACACTGCTTCTCAATGTCATCATTACTGATACCCTTGTGCGGCTCTGCATGATATGACTCTGAATGATCACGTGAAAATTATGAATGCTCCTCTTCCATACTAATATTTTCCCAGGTATCCAAATCCATGCTTCCCTCTATGGAAGTATAGTAAATTGGACTTCCACAAATTTCTAAATAGACACTCCCCTTGCTGGATATAGAATAGATGTGATTCTTAATGACATATTCACAAAAATTCCAATAGTCATCACCGCCATTTATGTCAGATGTGATGGATTGTCCATTGCTGATATTACATTATGATATCAATTTCTCTTTGTCTTCACTATTGATAGTGATATATGGCTCAGACTAATCATATGGATATACTGCATGCTCCTTTTCCATATCAAAATTTTCCAAGGCCACAAGGTCCATGTTCTCTCCTTTAGATATGCCATAGACAGGAGAATCAACAAAACCATCCGAAGTTTTTGGTTCATTATTTTGCTCATAGATTGGATTTTTCATGAATGTCCAAGACTCCTCTTCAACATATTTGTTGGACATAAGGGAGTCTTCGTCACTTGTATCATGATCCAAGTTATACTTGTGCCCATTTTCATACTCATCTTCTTCAGAAAAATGGGAACAAGGCAGTAAATATTCCAGACTGTCATCATTATATGGAGAACAGGTAGGAGTCCCATCATGCACATTACGGTTTTCATCATAAGTTTCACTATAATATTCTGCAATGATTACATCCTTAGGTATATGTGGAGTACAAATGTGATCATCATCACTAAAATAATCATGAAAGCATTCCCAATCATCACTAATCTCTGTTGATGTTACATGAGGAGGGTCTTCAATAATTTTTTCAATTATTGGCTCTTCATGCACAGATTTGATGGGATCATAATGGATTTCTGAATGTTGGTTGTTGTACACCATGCTAGTACTAGATATCTTATGGTACTCTATATGAAACTCTTTCCAAGGAAAGAAGTACCTCAAATTGGTATTAATGAATGATTCAGCGTTGAATGATTCAATATCATTTCCATCATAATGCCATTGCTTCAAAAATATTTCGAAGAACTTTGCAAGGGAAGTAATATATTTTTCAGGAAAACACTCATGAAGCCAACATGAAGCATCCCCTTTCAGAGAATGAGCAAACATTGCCATCATATGATCCTCATGTTGAATGTTGTTTTGACTCATATGTGACAGAAAAATCATAACATGGAATCTGGTTGAGTGATCATTATCATCCGCTCAAAAGCATGGAAGGGAAGTAGATGTCATTTCACTAATGAGATGATTAGGAAAGCCAGGAATCCTAGAGAAATCAATAGGAGGACAATCATAGGAAGCTCGAGCAGAAACTTCTATTCTTTTAATATCCATATAAAAATTAAGTGATCATGGAGAATGTCTGGAACTGAAAAATGGAGTTGAGCCTTAAATTTCACTATTATGTGGGATCACCTACACACAATCAATCTCAAAAAAAATTGTGAGAAATAAGGGTTTTATCCCTTCAATGGAGTCGCCATGTGAGAATAAAAATATACATTTAGGAACTCTCAAAAAAATATTTTTTTCTTTTCTTTGTAAAAAACTTTAAAAAGTCAGTGGAGTTGCCAGATGAAAATTAAAGATCTAATCTAAGCATTCATCAAACAAAGAAAAAACAAAAAAATAAGAAAATAAAAGTCATACTTGGGAATAAAAAGATTTATCTCCGGCAACGGTGCCAAAAATTGTTTCCACCTTTCACACACCTGGGTTATGTGGAAGAAATCTTCAAGCCACTCGGTCTGTCCTTGGGGCCAAGTCTCGATTCAAGGTTGTCACCTTGTTCTTGACTCCTCCGTTTAGGCTCAACTCCTAACGAAGCCAAGGAGGGTAGACCCTATTAAGTTACTAAGAAAAAATTATTTAGTATGATGATGGTATTAAAGAGTAAGTTTTTTAGGAGTTTCGATTTAATAATTGTAAACAACAAATAACATGATGAGATAATCACAAGTAAGCACAAAAATGACACCCAATCACATATAGATTGAAAGAAATAAATAGTTTACCAGTGCCTTGAAAATGGAGTCGAAAAACAATTAAGAGTGCTTGGAAGTGTTGGAATGAATGTTGTGCAATTGTATCTTGGTTAATTTTAAATTAATGTAAGAATATGAGTAATTTAACTTAGGCGAGGGGACTCCAGATATACCCAAGGGGTACTTGAAGTATGTCCAAAGCTAAACTGTCATGACTACCCACAAGGAATATGTGAGATGAATGGAGTCTCTGAGACTGTTGTTCATAATGCACCTGAAGGTGTAACAAAGATCGGCGCCCCGAGGTCACTTTTTAGGAGTTCCCGCTTCCTTTGGGTATTTTTCCACCATAATGGTTTGATTGAGGCGTTGGATTTTCTCCTCATGGTTTATCAATTTGGGGAGAGTGAATCCTAATTATTCTAGTCACTCAAGTGATTTTGATGTAGCTTGATTGATCGGACGAACCGCAGCCAAGTACAGAGCATACACACTGGAGTCTTTGTTATTTTTAGTAAATTTTAAAATAGGTGTTCTTGTTAAAAAGAAAACCCTCCAAGAACCTCTTTCAATCCAAGTGGACCTCAATTGGGTAATCAAGGAGTGGTTTATTTTATTATGACTAACGAAACAATTAATGAAAATGGAATCAAAGACACACAACACCAGTTTTCTAATTAGTCCTACCACGCATCTCTTTCCCCTTGCGGGTCAATCGGGAAGTCGTGGGGTAAGTAGGATGATTACTTTTGAAATTTAAATATGGAATAATGAAAAATTATATCAAAGTATACAATCCTGCATGTTAGTACTAAAATAGAGCATAAAAAAGGGAATAATGCAAAAAAGTGAAACAGATGCAGATCCCCCTTGGGGGGATGGGGAGCGGGCTCGAAAGAGCCTACTCAAAAAAGATTTTATTTTATTATTATTGGTTACAATATCAAAAAACATAAATATTAGAGACCTCTTGGTTCTTGTACGGAATGAAACCAATATCTTACAACTTTCCAAATTTTTTTAATTTTAGTGAAAGGGGAGACTCCTGGGGGGATTTGAACGCTTCCGAGGCTGCTTTTGAACATAAGATTATTTTCTTTTCTGTTACACCTGATAAAAACCAGAAATCATGTTAGAATAAAATCTTTCCAAAAGAACTTTAATATTACCTTTGGATCAACCTACCTTAAATAATAAAAAAACTAAGTTAAAACTAGCTAAATAGGTGAAAAAGGAACCAAGGAAAGAAAGATTTCCTTGGGATCTGTCTTGATGCTTGTGCAACCAATGAAATATGCATTTACTGCTATATTTAATATTTTTTTTAAAATAAAAGGAAAACTAGAGCATGCAACCTACTGATTTTCTTTAACTTGCCATGCAAAAAGAACGATTTCCATATGCTAGATCTAGAATGCTTAATGATACTTTTCAGAAATGAGATCTAGAATATGAGCTTTGAAATAGTAGATCTACGTAAATTTTACTTTAACATAATAGATCCAAACGATAACAAAGCTTTTGAACACAGTAACTAGGTAAGACAATTGTTTTTTTTAAGGAGAAAGAGAGAGAAAGAGTGTTGGAAGCCTGAGAATGTTGGGCTTTGGAGTTTGCTTTGGTGGAACACCAAGGGACTATGTCATTCAGAAGATCTTGAAGATGACAAAGATGCAAACCAGATCAACCTATTCTACAAGTAATATCATTTTCAACTTAGAAATCCTTGCACAAACAGATGGTTAAAACATAGGTGTTGCTGGAAGAGATAATTAGAAAGCATGCAATTAAACTTAAAATACATGCAACTCCAATAGATTTGAAACAAGCAAATAGTAAGAGCATAAATCAAACTAGAATAAAATCTTACCCTAACCGGAGGGAGCTCTCTCCTTCAATGCCAACAATTAACCAGCAAAAGCAATGATAAATAACACAGATTATACCCCATAAGCATTTGACAATCACCATCCACACATGAAGAGCATTACACTCTAGATCTTACCTCCAAACCTTCTTTATTCTAGAATAATAAACAATAACACAATACAAGAGAAACAGCACCTCAATCCCAGTTTTGACTAGCTTGGAAGAGGTGATATGAGCTTTATTTATACAAAAAATAGGAGATCCAGCCTAGGGGGGTTGCAAATCCCAAGGAGACAAACAATTGCAGCTAAAGGAGAGTCCATCAATGCCGATCTGAAGCTGAACTGAGCTTCCACTGAGCCTACTTGTCAATCAGGGGTCTGATTGAGCTGACACATCAACCCACAGACTGACACATCAATCCATAGAGCTTCTAGTAGAGCCCACACATGTGGAGGAGAGAAAGAGGGTGCAATTCCCCATATAGGATGCTAAAGTTCAACTTTGGATCTGTCCAGATCACCTCCTCCAGTTAAGGATTTGTCAGATCCAGTCAATCTGGTTCAAATATGACTGATTTCAATCAAATTGGTTGAGAATCCACTGATCTAGGATTTTGGATTTGTTCCATTATTCATCAATTTATTAATTAAAATAATCAATAATTGATTTTTTGGGGTTTTCTGACCTAAGTGATGGAAAATCACTCAAAACCTGAAAAAAGTGAGACTATGGGTTTACATGGTGCTCTTAGCTTGAAAATGAGTACCTACATTACTGAAACTAATTATTTGGCCCACTTTTATTACAAAACCAAATTTTCCAATTAAACTATTAAAAAATAGCCTAAGTTTTGGAAAAATTAAATTTTAATAAAAAACACTGAAAAAATTAAAAAATTGAAAAATTGAAAAACCTAGGGGGATTTAGACATGTTCATATGACTCGACCATGATTCCTATCATGTTTATACATTAACACATAGACTCTAATAACCTCAATAGGCCTAAATGCCAAGCTGACCACCCCAACTTTGGAGGTATTGAGTGAAAAACTCAAAAATTATCAGTCGTTTATTCAACAACCAATAATAACCAAGAGAAAAAACACCCTAGCTTGATTCGATTGACAAATAAAGTCTAAGAGACTGAGTCTTTTACACACACTATCATGCTAGAACATTTATTGCAATTCCCCCATAGGGTATGAACATGTGATATAGTACAACAAGCACTTCCCAGAAGTAAGACTGAAGGTCATATAAAGTCGGAACAAGTTATCCTTGTCCGATTTACCAGGTTCACTTAATTAAAAACCACTAAGTACAACTTAGGTGGTAACAACCTGCAACTTCAACTACAGTTGACTGGTGATCTTCCTGGTGGTCCTCCAATGCTGCATATATCCTAAGGATAGCCCTTGCTACTTGACCCACCGTTTCTTCTTATTGAATGTTGTAAGTTGGCCTTGCACTCTCATTCTCAAGTGGACAATTTCTGCGCATGTGGGGTCCTCCACATTTCCAACATTGGAGAGGCTCTCTGTTCTACTATGGATCTCTTGGTTTCTCTCCCATCGCTCTGGTTGGCTGCTTCTCAGCTTGTGATGGTTGATTTGGCTGATTCTCGAAGTTAGAAGGTTTGAAACCTTTCTTCCTTTAGTCAGACTTCTCATTCTTCTTGTCCTTCCATGTCTTACGGTAATCATGTTTACCTTTTCTTTACTCATATCAATACTTAGCCTTCCTTATTTCTTCTTCAAGAGTTCTAGGTTCATAAAACTCAATTCTATCTTTGTAACACTGAGGCAATCCACTCAGGAAACATTGGATTTTCACTTTTCCATATTTGATGTACCTGACATACCTCAACAACTCCAAGAACTTATTTTCATACTCTTCCATATTCTGCTGTCCCAATCTCAGCTCATGGAATTCTTTAATCTTATCATCATACTACTTGTCAGAGAGGTACTTCTACTTGAAATACTTCTTGAATTTTTTCCACACAATTCTTCGTTCATTAACCTTCTTTACTTTTATGTGGTGTTCCCACCATATGGATGCTCTTCCAGTCAAATTGATTATAGCTACCCTTGCTTTCATATTTCTGGAGTAGTCTTGAACTTGGAAATACTTCCTCATCCCAAGAAGCCAAGCCTCTTATTCTTGACCAGTCTTGACCTCACCATTAAAAGTAGGAGGCCTTTTATTTTTGAATTCATCTAGTGAATTGTTCTTGTAATGCCTCCTCCTCTTATTCCTACGAGAGGGAGAGCTTGAATCCCCACCGGGTTTTTCAGAATCAGATGACCCACTGGTATTCCATTCTAGAGTATTCCTTCTATCCCTGGAAGCCCTCCTGGAGACATGGGACCTTTTACGGGAATCTCCCCTAGCGCTACTCCTACTTCTTTCTAGATTAGTTGTTTGATGCCCAGAGTTTATCTATCCTTGGATGTCTGTCAAAATCTGCAGTATAGCTGTATTTATCTAATTTTGATCTTCTCGAGCCTTCAACATCCTTTCATTGTCTTCTTTGCAACTTTGCAAATCCACCCTTAGGCTCCTCATGGTGGCTGGAAAATGAGTGGGAGTATCTTGAAATCTTTTCCCATTGGACTTTGTCTCATCATTTGCAACTCTGACATTTTCTCCCATAGCACCTTCCTCTAACTTGGAGGGGTCATGTGCATCATTCATGTCATCAATTCTCATCTTGGCCCAACCAAGAATGAATTTTACAACTGCTCTATGCAAAATGTTTCCTTTGAAGGTTACTATAATTCTACACAATGTGTTAATAAACACAAGTGTTAGCTACATAAAAAATCTCATGAATCATAATTACTTACCTGCATTTGGAAAATACTATATTGACACTTTGTCAAAACACATAATTTTATTTTCACCAAGAACGAAGGTCTCAGGGGGATGACGGGGGTCAAGGGGGCTTATGATCACTGCCATTTTTCACCCTTTCAGCACCCATAAATCCCACTGGAATCTTGCTTTTCCACTGAAAAACTCATATTTTTCCATTCAATCATATCCCTTCCCAACAAGTCATCTGATGTATCGAGTCAGTTGTTGACAACTCTTCTGATGAATTATCGGATCAATCTTCCTTTGTTTTCTGATGCTTTGACTCGATCTTTCTTTTCCTTCTGAGATGCCTTAGAGAGCTTCTCCTGAGAGACATCGAAAAACCTTTCCTGGGATTTACTATACTTAGAAAATTTTCAATTTTTTTCTCTTTAATTGCCTTGTCAGCTGGGTCTTGGGTTGTTAGCTGATGTATCGGCTCAACCTAGCCGAGACCATCGATTCCATCCAGTCGAGACCTTCGAAAAAAAATTCAAACTTAGAAATTTTTTCAAAAATTTTCTCCCTGCTCGGTTTCTTTGTCGGATGGACTCAGTTTAAGTCATCTGATTTATCAGATGGACTTAGCTTAAGTCATCCGATATTTTCCATACTTAGAAATTTTTTTTGAAATTCTCCCTGTGTTTCAAATTTTTTTTTTTACTAGGAAGAGGGTAACTTTTCCTCTATCACTGCTTCTTCATGGCCCATTGAGGTCCATGTTGCAACGTGTGCTCTGATACCACACTATAATGTCCCCAATTCTCCAACCAATGAAGAGGATGCTACTGATGCTACTGTCTACCCGGGAAACTACCCCCATAACATAAAATATAATGCATTGAAATCAAGATACATAGATGCATAAATAATTAACATTCAATGGAAGTAGATTACGTTTAATTCAATCATTCAACACATTTTACATGTTCATCATAATTCATATAAACAAAACCATTGCATGGATGATTACACAAGAATACTTATCTTCGAATGAAGCTTCCTGCAACCAGTTATGCTGCTACAACGTTTCACCCAACCATAGGCCAATGTGCTCCTTAATCTCTTAGCAACACTACCACCCCCAAGCTGGGCCTGATTCCCCAAGGAAAAGGAAACTAGCAGGCTCACACATAGCCAATGATATGTCAAAACTAAGTCAAGCCAAAGCTATGTTTGGGTTTATTAGACTTCCAAGGGAATGGAAAAGCTTGTTGCTAAACTAGTGAGCTCAACCATAAAGCCATGGACATCTACACAAGATCTTACTTGTCTTTCCCAACACATGCACACCCAACACAAGGAATCATCCCCTTCTCTATTGTACAATCCCTCAGGCTATGGATTCTCTTCCAATGCTATTCAGGATGTGTAGTAAGGAATAATCAGTCCTCAAGATCTCTCAGTAAGGTTCCCCATCTACTAGGTTTATCAAGTAAATTACCTCTCCCACCCTCAAATCAACACAGACCAAAGAACAAATATATACACAACAATATGCACGATTTATGGGTTGAGGAAAACAGTTTGGAAACCAAAACGAATTGCTAAGGTGGGTGAAAACAACCCCCTAACAACAATTCGTATCCTAGGGACATTTTGGCCCTAACGTGACTAAAAATAAATTCATTAGCAACACCTAAGAGAACATGGTCTCTCCTCTAAATAGTAGGGTGAGGAAAACGATTTCAGACTCGTTCTATTGCTCCACAGAGGAAAAATCGACCTCTACAAAAACCCAACTCAACAAATCGATTTTTGAGAATGACTATGGGGATTTTAGGGAAAAAACGACCTCTACCAAACCCAAAAACTTGAATCTTCATTACCCACAAATTCTAAGGATGTTTATGGCATTACGGGAGCCAAAATGACTGCCATAAAC
The DNA here is from genome assembly GCA_001517045.1 of Pseudotsuga menziesii. Taxonomy (NCBI): domain Eukaryota; kingdom Viridiplantae; phylum Streptophyta; class Pinopsida; order Pinales; family Pinaceae; genus Pseudotsuga; species Pseudotsuga menziesii. The sequence goes on along the minus strand of LPNX010703056.1, from coordinate 88,223 downwards.
TCCCAAAATGAAAATACTCCTTGCGCACTTGCTGAACAACATCAAAACAAATTTTCTGGGCATGCAAGATGAGGAAAACGAGCAAAAACGTGAAGGATGAACACACAGGAGGCTTCAGCTACCTCAAGGAAACCAACATGAAGGAGAATGGTGAGGAAAATGGAATTAATGGGTGAGTAATGGCTTGGGTATGCATTCCCCAGCAATTACTTGCCACACAAGTCAGAAAAACGTTTTTAAAAAATGGGTCCTCTGCCCAATTCGAATTTCTGCCCATACTCTTCCCACTCCATGCAATATCTAACTCAACCACATTCTGCAAAATTAAATGATTGGGTGAATGTGACAAGAAAGGTAGTTGACTGTTTCATGGGTTCTCCCTTTTACATTTGGCTTTTCCCCATTGGCTCAAAGGTTTGAATACGCCCCCCCTTATCCTTAGGAAATTATGCCCCCATCTCTTTAATGTTGCATTGACATAGCTGGTTGTTGTTTTTAATTAAATTGCATATTTACATGATGTCAAAATTATATTGTGCCGGCTAGCACAAAATATACCTTCGGCAACGATTTTAATCTCCAAAACATTAAACAATAAATCAATGGTAGGGATTTTGCCTTTAGATTCACACCACTATTTATTACCATATATACATCATATACAATTTTAATGCAAATGGGGTCAAAACCAGGGTGTTACAGTTAAAGTCAAGAGTCATGCACTTTGGTGAAAAGGTGCAAGATAGGCTTATATAAGCCCAAGCAATTGTAATTATTAATCATCTCCTAAATTATCTTATATACATTTTTCTACATTATGTTCCTTCTTCACCTGCTTTATTCTTTCATATTTTCTGCAACAAAAAAAAATCCATGAAGCTTCGATCCAAATCCCAATATGATTGTCACGTCCACTTGTGAACCTTTAGTGAGGGAGAATTTATCCTTGTATTCAATTCCTGAAAAGATTATAAACCCGTACCTGACAAGTTCATACCTAAGTGGTCTGGTCCCTTCATCATCTAGCGAATCCTCCTCAATGAGGCATATGCTCTATAATATTCTGAGGGAATAACACTAAATGGTCCCATCAATGGCTATATTTGAAAATTTTCTACCCCTTAAAAAAGGACCCCTGAAGTGCACTATGTTTTGAGTTATTATTTCTGCATAATCCATACCTTTTTAATGTCCTTTACTTTACTCGGTTATATGTGTCATGTGTGTAGGATCGTGCTCAGAACACCCAAACTAGATCCAATAAAAAAAGATGTAAAATTTCACTCTTAGGAATGATCACAAAACTCACCTGCCGACACCAATGTTTCCCCATCATAACCATAACTAAGATATCATTTCCATCCAACAATATCCCATTTGTGATGTACCATCAACAACTCAATTAAGGACCACTCCATTACCCCCATGGGTATTTTCCCTTAGAAAAATTTCATCATTATCGATGCCTATGATATCAATCCCCCCAAAAGACCAAGGAATTTTCACCCTACCAATATAGTTTGCCTGAATCCAAATATTCTATAGCTACACATTTACTCCTCCACCTAAAGCACTGTGTTAGCCAGAAATATGCACCTCATGCGGACAGGAGTTGTTTCCCTAGTCTGAATGGTTCAAATATAGAACAAAACACAAACACCAAATGTTAAACTCTCCCTAGATTTGGTTAATTACTTGAATGAATTGCCATGATACTTCTCTCAAAGGTTGTCCTCACTATCCTCATAGAAGAATCTATAAAAAATGGAAAACAATAAGAGAAACATGATAGCATACAATATAATCAACTAGATCTATGCTCGTGACCAGGGAATCAAGCAATACATACAAATGAAATAGTAAATACAGGAAAGAAAAGACATTTTTTTATTAAAAATGATTGGAGAGACTACAACCTTTATGCCTTGGTGTTGAGAGTTCCTTCCAATGGATCCTTGCCTCTAACTTCACCTATCCTCCAATAATTATTTTGGCAAAGTGTGGGTATGCAACACAATTCCTCCTCCCCTCTCCCATGGGGGATGAGCCAATATTTAAAGGCAAGGGAGGATAGGTATGGTTGAGGATATCATGGGTGAGGTGGAGATAAGATCCTAAAATGGAGGATCTCGAGCTCCTACTAGTTCCTAAACCATAGAGATGAGGCTCCAGAGAGGTAAGCTTCAACAAGCCTCTCGAAACTTCTCTTTTTTCCTTAAAAACTTGAGCACCGCTCCTTTAATGAAGCAGACATGCGATGTTAAGGGGGTAATGCTTCTTGCAATAAGGATAGAAGCGGTGGAACCACTCTTTTCTCATGTATCAGGAGCGTTACTAGCTCTTTGCTTCTTGGGTAATGCTTTTTTTCAATGGGGAAAGAGTGTTACCAGCTCAAAACAAAGAAAACTTGTAAAGGGATATTTTTTCCTGTCATTTCTCTAGGGAAAAATTTGAGGGATTGGAGCAAACAAATGAATACCTATCTTATAACATGATGGCGATGAGATTTCAGTGTAACGTACTGCCACAAAGAACAAATTCCTCGACACATGTCAAAAAAGAGATTTCACCATGTCCTACTCATACCTCCATGAGAATTTATCCCCTTTGCAAATTTCCTTTATATCATCACCTCTTCCAAGAGACCAATGGGCCCCCCTCCCTCCAAGATCACCAATTCCATTCAGTTATTCCCGCAGGAATGTTCTACATGGAATTGATTCATGGGGCACCTATATTCACATTTTCAAACATCCTTCTCACTTTATCTTTGAAAACGTTCCACAATTCACTCAAAACCATGGGAACTCCTCCCATCATCAAATTGACTCCTCGACCCACCAAAATTTGTGGGAGTCTCTCCCATCATCGAGTTGGTCCCTCAACATGCCCAAAACCATGGGACCCTGTCAATTATTCTTTATCTACAAACAATTCCCAGTTCAACTCATAACTAAGAACTAATAATTCTTTTGGAAACAATCTCTTGGTCTCCTTTGATTGATGTCATGAAAAATATCTTGGTACCTCATAATTCATTTCTTTGTTCGTCCTCACTCTCTCATAATTGTGTGTCATTAATCCTTCATCTACATTTTGTCTCACTCCATTATATACTCACTTGAAGTATGATAATTTTATCCATTCTCATAGTCTATCATGTATCAAATAAAGTATGAGACCCATGTTTATCATCCCGTCTTGTGTTAGGTCAATTAGTAACCCTTAGTTACAACATAATCTTGGTTTATTTATACTTAATAATCCATTATATAAAAAATATAAAGTATACAATTTCGTTGATCTTCAACCATATGAATTGCGGCAAATATATTGGAGTAACAACAACTGACCTTGAGCTGGTTCTGCAAAAATCATCAAACTCATCCATGTTTCAAAGACAAGTGCAAAATATGTTATTTTTCCAATGTTTAATCATAATTCACGTGAAACACTAATTAAATGCAAATGGAAACCACCTTAGGTATAAATCCCACAAATAAACATAAAATTGGATTAATAAGCATTAATACAAGGTCATGGGAATGCAAGATGGGATTAAACGTAAGGAAAATGTAGTCTAAAATAAGGATATTTTCACAACCCAACATCACCCCCAAAATGAATATGTTGCATGTCCTCATGCAACCCAATACCTTTGTATCAACCAAGCTGTAAGGGATCCCATTTTTCAATTTACACTAGCAAAAAAACATTTATGTAACGCTTTTATGCTGGTCCAATTTATAATTCTAAGAACCTTGAAATCTCTTAAAAAACAATGGATGTTGAACTTCTCATGAAAGGACACTCTTAAAACATGTCATCATTAGCAAACCAAGAACAACAAAAGTAATGCTTTATCAATGCAAGGTCATGTAGATCATCATATCAATCATATGGTCAGTTTTCATAGCCAATAGAATTCTAAAATAAGTTCTCAAGAAATGCTGAAACACTATTCAAACATTGTTGAAACCCTACAGAAACAGTGTTGAAAAACTACTGAAACAGTGCATAAACACTATTGAAACACCACATTTTCTCACAAAGTACAAAGTGGATTTTGTTGAAATTTTGTAGGCATATTTATACTAATCCCATGCATCACCACACCTAGAAACACATCAAACCATCTTACAAATTTCAATATATAAGAAAATAAGTCACTATAGGTTTGTATCAACAATTTTGCAGTTGTATCAACAATTGTTTCTGAAACCTTCCTGAACCAATTTCTCACAAACTACAAATTGGTTTTGGCCAAAATTTTTCAAGAAAGTTTCTATTATCCCAATGCATCTCCACACAAGAAATCAGAGGAATCCATATCACAGATATTGATAAAAATGAAAAAAGGTTGTAGTTGATGATGTCCATTTTCTCGAACACCGTGCATTGCATTGTGCTCAAGCTTTCAAAGTTTGATCTTCCTGATGTAATTCTTCTCCCCTCAAAATTTCATAAAGAAATAGTTTACCGTTTTCAAGATATCCTTGAATCAATTTCCACATTTTTGTATTACAAAATTTGAATAAATAGGAAAGAGAATGCAAGGTTATGTAAATACCATGAAGTGAACAAAAATCTGTCTCCCCCAAACTGAATAATTTTTCATGCCCTCAGGTAAAAGAAGAGAAAATATGGTTCTTTGGTGCAAGCTTCCTTAAAATTGTTACCAATGACACATTCACAAGATTTAAAGTTGTCCAGAAATGTTGTAGATTCATATTTTTATTAGCGGGAATGTTAATGTTATTTGCATATTTCAGAATAAATTCATGAAATATGAGTGTGCCAACCTATCAAATTCCTTTATCATATGTATAAAATGGGTGGAAAATCCATATATGATATAAAATGTGCCTCTTTAATCTTCATTTACAATTGAAGAGGTGAACAATCATATGTACCAGTGAACCAAGCAAAACAAATCAAAGAAACCATACCTCTATTTTCCACCTTGTTTATATGATAGCATAATCTTGTGAAGGAATGGCTTCTACATCAACTTTTTTTTCTATAGGTTCTTATGGAGCCTATTCATATCTTTAAGTAGTGGGCTTGGCTTATGCATGTGTATCAAATTATCTCCTTACTACAGGTTCTTGTGTGGCAGCACCATAGATTTCTCTACCCGTAGCTTCTTTAGCTTATCCATATCTATTTTCTTACTACTGGTTCTTGTGTAGAAATAATAGGGTTTCCTTGAGATAATTTCTTTCGTTCCTTTCTTGTTGCTATTTCTTGTGTGGCAGCAACACATTCATTTCTTCCAATGGTTTTCTAAGCTTTTCCATGTCCATAAACTGCTTCTTTTTTTTCTTAGTGTTGGTTCTTGTGCGGCATCAATAAGATTTCATATTGTTGGTTCTTGTGTGACAACACTAAGGTATCCTTGTTACATTTTTAACATTAATCTAGAATTATATTAGGATCTTTAACTAAGAGAATAACACGCACAACAATCAAACACAAGAGACAATGAACATAATTTTTTTCCTCGGGGAAACCATAAATGGAGAAAACCCCGCAACTTCCTCTGAGATAAAATCAGCACCAAAAACCCCAAAATAGTAAGATGATCTCCTGACGGTAGTAACCTCTTTCTTTCTTGCCCCAGTGTCTTCTTCTTCCTCAACTATGTGCTAAAACTGAGTGTGAGTGAGTGTGTGATAAATAAAGACGATAGCTCTCTATTTATACTAATTCCTGACTTAACTAAACCCTACTAGGGCCAACTTCTCTAGGAGAGTCTAATAACCCTAGTGCCCTGAAAATGTGGGGACTTTAACCCTTGACCAATAGAATGGTTACCCACAATGAAGTGACATGACTTGTTTACATTATAGAACCTCCCAATAGGAACATCGGGGCATGACATGACTCAAGTACATTACAAATACATCCCAGAATAAACATCAGGTTACAATACATAAGAAATACAACTGAATACATTCCAAAGTTACAATTACATCAACACTCCCTCTTAACTAGGAAGGTATTCTCTCGACACAATTTATCAACACAATTATTCTTCTCTGTATTATCTGGATCATCATCAAGTTCTCCTCATCTTCATCTTCAAGTCATATTCATCATTGGATCTAGATCATCATTGGATATGGATCATCATCACTGGATCTGGATCATCACTCGATATGGATCATCACTACTGGATCATCATCACTGGATCATCACGGGTGCTATCTCATGATTCTTCTCGTCATAGGAAGTTATACAGAGCTAGCCCCTTTTCATGTTGTTTGTAGGCCTAGCCTCCATGTAGGTCTTCTTCAGTGCTTATATCTGACCCTAAGTTAGAATGGCCCACCCAGCACTTACATCTGACCATGAGAGGAACACATCCAACACCATGTTAAAAAGGAACACCCAACACTCACATATGACCATGTGGGAACACATCCCACAACCTTGTCAGAAAGGCCCATCACTCAGATTCACCTGCATGATAGGACACAACTACTATCATCTGTGAAAAGGATCAGCACTTACAACTACCAGCATGATGGGACACAACTACTATCATCTGTGGAAAGGAACAACACTCACATCCACCAACATGATAGGAAACACCTACTATTATCTGTGGAAAGGCTCTGCACTTACAATCACCAGCATGGTAGGACACACCTACTACCATCTATGAAAAGGCACAACACTTACAATCAAAAGCATGGTAGGACACACCTACTACCATCTGTGAAAAGGCACAACACTTACATTTGACCATCGAAGGAACTTAATCCTCTAACCATGTCAGAAGGGCACTCAGTCCTAGACTGAGGGATCCTGGTAATTGACCAGGTGCCTCCATTCTCCCAGAGAATGGAAATAGCCCTTATATCTGATCAAGTGGCAACACATATCTCAATCACATCAGAATGGCCATGCACTCATATCTGATCATGTGAGAACACATCCCATAGTCATATCAAAATGGCCCCCAGTCTTAGACTGAGATTTCCTAGTAAATAACCAGGTACCTCCATTCAAAGAATGGAAACAACCTTTATATCTAATCAAGTGGGAACACATCCCTCAATCACAACAGAATGTCCATGGGCTCACATCTGATCATGTAAGACTACATCTTACAGTCATATCAGAAAGGCCCTCAATCCTAGACCGAGTATTCCTGGTAACTGACTAGGAACCTCCATTCAAAGAATGGAAATAGCCCTTATATCTGATCATGTAGGAACCAATCCTACAGTCATATCAGAATGGCTCGACACTCATATCTAAAATTGAAGGAATCAATCCTCTCACCATGATAGAATGGCTCAGCCATTACATTTGACCATGGAAGGAACCAATCCTCTCACCATGTCAGAATGGCTCACGGACTCATCACTTCCCCTTTGAAGGAACCTTGATCTAGAGAACACCAAGCTTCTCCCTGAAGTACTCAAAATTCACTCTAGCCAATGGCTTCGTCAACACATCAGTTATCTATCCGTTCGTTGCAACATACTAGAGCTTCACTGCTCCCCTATGCACCATATCCTTGATATAGTGATACTTGATCTCGATATGCTTCAACTTGTCATGGAACACTGGGTTCTCCAACAACTTCACACAACTCTGGTTGCAGCAAGTAGCATCCAACTAGAGATCAAATAAATCAGATAGTAGCTTCCTTAGCCATATTGCCTCACAACTAGCTGAACAAGCTGCAACATACTATGCTTCAGCTGTACTCAGTTCCACATAGGATTGCTTCCTGCTAAACCAAGATATCACACCTGATCCCATACTAAAGAAACACCCTGAAGTGCTCTTCCTATCGATGGTGCTACCTACCCAATCTGAATCAACATAACCCTCTAGGTTAATCTTTTGATTCACCTCATACTTGAGCCCATAATCAACTATACCCATCACATACCTCAGAATATGCTTTGTGGCAATCAAGTGAACATGTCTCAGATCTGTCAGGAATTGGATCAAGGTGTTCACAGCAAATCAAATATCTAGTCTTGTGTTCATCAGGTACATCAAGGACCCAATCATTTGACGATACATTGTAGCATCAACCGCTTCTGATGAAGCATCACTCAATAGCTTCAGGTTTGATGCCATAGGTGTGGTCATGGCCTTACAGTCCATCATCCCAAATCTCTTCAGGATATCTACTATATATTTCCCTTGTCCCAAGGAAATTCCATCTCCATTCTACCACACATCCATGCCTATAAAATAATGCATCATACCGAAGTCCTTGATTTCAAACTTAGTAGCAAGCTTCCTCTTCGTATCAGCAATCAACCCATCAATACTTGTTACAAATAGATCATCTACATACAGTAGGATCATCACTGGGTTTCCATCTTCAACCTTGTAGTAAATGTTGGAATCTACTTTACTTTTGGTAAAGCCCAAACTAGATAGAAAGCTATCAATTTTGCCGTACCATGTCCTGGGTTCCTATTTCAAACTGTACAGGGATTTCTTCAATCTACATACATGAGACTCCCTATCATGTGTCTCAAAACCAAGTGGCTGCTCCACATACACTTCTTCTTCTACTACACCAATAAAGAAATCAGTCTTGACATCCATTTGGTGTATCTTCCATTTCATCACTACAGCTAGAGAAAGTACTGATCTGATGGAAGCATATCTGGCTATAGGTGAAAAAGTTTCTTCATAATCTATTCCTTCTTTCTGGCAGAAACCACGAGCAATAAATCTTGCTTTATATTTTTCAATGCTACCATCTGCAGCATGCTTGATCTTGTAGATCCATTTGGAAGTTACGACAGACTTCCCTTCTAGTCTTGGGACAACATCCCAAACATCGTTCTTCATGATTGATTGATACTCTTCGATCATAGCATCCTTCCATTCTTTTCATTCTGTAGCTTCTTCATAATTGGAAGGTTTTTTATCGATGAAATCACATAATAAAGCTACATATCCGGAGCAGGATATGGTCCTCTTTCTTTCCCTGTGATTCTCTTCTAGAGCCCCATATCTTTCCACACCTTTGACGGCTTCTCATACCCAAGAATATTTCCTCTTATGAGGATTCTTTCCCTGAGGTGGATCTACAGGTTCTTGAGGTTCTTCAAATTCTCGATCTTCTTCTTGAGTTTCTTCATTCATGGTTGTATCACGAATCATGGGTGCTTTTGTTTCTTCAGGTTCTTCAGCAAGTATCTTTCTGGATTTGTTGTAACCTGTATCTTCATCAAATGTTACATCCCTGATGATGTCAATCTTCTTGAATCCTGGGAAGTATATTTTGTAATCCTTCGAGCTTTTAGAGTATCCCACAAATATACCCTTCTTTCCTGAAGGATCTAATTTTGTCTTCTTCTCTTTTTGAATGTGTATGTACACTGGACAACCAAATATTCTAAGATGGCTGACTTCTGGTTTCTTGCTGGAAAATACTTCTTCAGGTGTCTTGTTCTTGAGTACTCTGTGTGGAGTATGGTTTTGTACATACACCGTTGTTCTGGTAGCTTCTTCCCATAGATGCATAGGAAGATCTTGATCATGAATCATAGCTCTTGCATATTCTATGATAGTTTTATTCTTCCTTTCTACAATCCCATTCTATTGTGGATTATATGGAGTGGATAAATACCTCTTAATCCTTGAGTCTTTGCATAACTCTTTGAATTCATTCAATGTGAATTCTCCACCATTATCTAATCGAAAGGTCTTGATCTTCTTTTCAGTGTGGTTCTCGATCAAGGTTTTGAATTCCTTGAACTTGCTAAAAACTTCATCTTTGTTCTTCATGAATTAAATCCTAGAAAAGTCATCAATGAAAGAAATATAGTATACATACCCGCTTAGTGATCTTGATGACATTGGTCTGCATACATCGAAGTGGATGATTTCCAAGATTCCTTTTGCTTTGATCTCGCTACTTGGAAATGTATTCTTTGTGTTCTTTCCTTCGCACATCCTTTGCATACCCCATCATGTTTTGCTTGAATTTCTGGAAGACCTTCAACAACTTTGCTTGCAAATGGTAGTGCTCTGTAATGCACATGTGCAAGCCTTCTATGCCAAAGTTCATTTGGCTCTACTATGTCATGGACCAAGGCTTGTTCTAGATGGCCCTTTAATTTTTATAATCCTCCTTCTTGTTCCCTGATCACTACTGCATCATCAATAGTATTTCATTTTTGGCCACATGATGACTTGACCATCTATAAGTGAAAACCTCATTCCTTTTGCATCTAATGCAGATATGGAGAGGAGATTCTTCTTTAGTCCTGGTACAAACAATACTTCCTTCATTATCATAGACTTTCCAGAGTCTAGCTTATAGGAGGATTCCCCACTACCTTTTATTGGATACTAGTAGTCATCTCTGAGCTTCACCTTGTGAGGTGATTCATGTTCTGATAGTTTCACAAAGGATTCCTTGAATCCTTTCATATGTTTGGAAGCCTCACTGTCTATAAGCCAATCATTGCTTCCATGGGTAATGTTTCCCATGAGAGCGTAAATCAAAACATATTCTTCATCACTTGAAGAATCTTCACTTTCATATCTGATTCTCATTGTGGAAGGTTCATCTTCCTCTGCAACATGAGCATGATGTCTTCTCTTGTTTCCCTTCTTCTTGTGAGAGACATTTTTATTTCTAGTACATTCTCTAGCATAGTGTCCTTTCTCATCACATGTATAACATCTAATTCTAGACAAATCTTTTCTAGTGTTATCTTTGTGAGAGTGCTTACCTCTGGGGTGATGAGAACTTCTTCTGGTTTTCTTGGAGTGTACCATGAGAGCTTGATCTTCACTTCCCATGTTTTCTTCTTGAGCTTCTATTCGAGCTTCTTCTTGAGAGCACTCTTCCCATAGTCTGTTGAACTTACTAACTTCTTTTTGGCACAGATTCCTTGAATAAAGGAGTCCCATGATCTAGGGAGACCATTCAAGGTGGTAATTACAATCTATGCATTCTCCACTTCTTCATCTATTTCTTTCAGCTATTCCTTGATCTAAGATACCCTTGTAAAGTAAGATTGGATGGTTTCTGCATTCTTGATGTTTACATTCTTCAGCTGGTTTCTCAGAGTCATCTTCCGGTTTATGTTCTTCCCTTCAAACAATTTGGTTAGGGAATCAAACATAGCTTTAGGTGTCTTTAGGGAGTAAACTTGTGGTATGAGGTGATCCTTGATTGAATCAGCAATGATCCTCTTTTCCATAACCAACTTCTTCTTATGTAAGGCCTTAGCCTCATTTCCCTCTGGAACTGGAACCTCCTCACTGATATAGGATTCCAACTCATTTTCTTCCAGGACTAGGGATATCCTATACTTCTAGGTTCAAAATTTATTAGCTCCCTCAAGCTTTTCATCATGCTTGGTATGATGAGACATCTTAACTGAGAACCTCAAATGAAAATACAAAATATTTAGATCTTACCAGGTTAAGATGTCGGATCTAGATTTGGAGCTGAAATTCTACAGTGCTAGTTCAGGAGCAAATTAGGGTTTTTCTTTTTCAGAGTTCTATCCAACCAAATGCTTTGATATTGATCTCTAAACTTCTATTTTGAGGAGGAGATCAGTCCAGGCCTGGGCTCACTGAAAAATTCCACTTCTGTGTAAAGCCCTGATTTCTAGCAGCAGTGTCAGGAACAAAACTGAAAAACCTCAAAATTGGATTCTGCTTCAACAGAAAGATGCACTCTAGGGAGGAGAGTTATTCCAACCTTATCTTGCTGAAAATATTTGGAGAGAGATCCACAAAGTATGAATCCCTAGTTCTCGCAGCTTCACAGTGTTTTCTTCTTAGGTTAGCTCTCATACCATGTTAGATTTTTAACATTAAGCTAGCATTATATTAGGATCTTTAACTGAGAGAATAAAAAGCACAACAATCAAACACAAGAGACAATGAACACAGTGTTTTTCCTCAGGGAAACCATAAGTGGATAAAACCCCGCACCTTTGTCAGAGATAGAACCAACACCAAAAACCCCAAAATAGTAAGATGATCTCCTGACAGCAGTAACCTCTTTGTTTCTTGCCCCAATGTCTTCTTCTTCCTCAGCTATGCACTACAACTGAGTGTGAGTGAGTGTGTGATAAATAGAGAGGCTAGCTCTCTATTTATACTAATTCTCAACTTGACTAAACCCTACTAGGGCCAAATTCTCTAGGAGAGTCTAATAACCCTAGTGCCCTGGAACTGCGGGGAATTTAACCCTTGACCAATAGGAGGGTTACCCATAATGACTTGACATGACTTTTTTACATTATAGAACCTCCAGATAGGAACATCGGGGCATGCCATGAATCAAGTGCATTACAAATACATCCCAGAATAAACACCAGGTTACAATACATAAGAAATACAAGTGAATACATTCTGAAGTTACAATTACATCAACAATCCTTTGATTATTTTCATGCTTGGACAGTTGGTTAGGCGTGGGAACAGACTTGAGTAAGGAAGTAGAGATAATATTGTCATGGTTCAAAGGATGGGATGAAGGGATTACATTGAATGGATGGTGTAAGAGTTATGTTAAATGATGGTGTTCCCCTCAAAACTAAAGGCCTTTTGTACACTTGGCAAATAAGGAGGAAATATGGAAAAATGCTCAAGTGATTTTCCAAATACAAATCCATAGCATTCAAAGAATTGTGATTAAGAAAAAACAAGAATACCTACACCTACCTATGAAATCCTTGATATATGTAGCATCATTTGAAATGAAAGAGATCTAATATGTCCACAATGATATAAGTCTTTTCTAGATGGAGCAATGTGGATTCTTGACATGTAGCATAATGCAAATCCTGAAAACCTTATTTAGAGAGGAACTTGGAAATCTTTATTTAGAGAGAAAAATTGATGGAATTATTTATTTCTTATTTTATTTGCAAACCTTGTCCACCAGCAGGATGGTTTTCAAACAATATTTGTATGATTGTGCCCATAGGGTTTTCACGGTCATAATTTTATTATTTATGAGGAATACCCACTAGAAAGCTGGCCCTTCAAGCATTCCAAGGTCTGATGGCACCTGAGACAGGTTTTCACCATCAACGTTTATTTGGAATTGGGGCAGGAAAATGGGGAAACTTTGCATTGTAAGTGAGACAAGATATCAGTATGGTGTGGGTTAAGGGTGTGTGGAGTAGGATGTTAGGATTTATAATCCTCCCTTGTCCATATATGGTCTATTAGATAAGCATTCCTAACTTAGGAGTCATTTATGTATGTTGGCGTCATTGGGTCCTCTTGATAGCCCAGGCTAGTAGGTTGTTGGAAGATCTACAAGGCAGTCAACATAAGGAAATATTCCAACTAGAAAGGCTTCAAATTGATCCCACGTAGAGATGATTCTATCCCAGAGTTGTTTGGGATGACTACATCCTATGGATACAAGGCCTCCACTGGAACAAGGGTTTTTAGATGTAGGTGGTCTACTCTTTCCCCAAGGAAGATCTGAAAATGTTTGAAGTAACTGGATTCTAGACTAACTGTCCAGGAAAACTTAGGAAATGATTGTAACAAGTTTAGGTAGGGAAGTTGTAAGATATTATTGATAACAAAAAACTAGTTACTCAACGTATAGAAATATAAATCAAGTTCACTTTCCTTAACCAACTTAAAATAAAGCCAAACAATGAAAATTAAAATGCTTTATCCAAAGTGTTATAAGTGTACAACATGCCCTATCAGGTAATACCAATTGACAAATTAGTATTAGGGATTAATAACTATTTATCAATTCTAGAACAGAGCATGTGAATTAAATAAATACATTCATTCAATGTAGATTTAATGTGTTAATACTGTAAGAAAAAATCAATACATAAAATAACACATCAAGTACATAAGCAACCAATAATCAGTATGCCAGATAGATAGAAGAAAGACAACATTTAATAAATAACCACAGAACATACAATAAATAACAGTGTAATTTTATTCAACTTGCAAAACATTACAAATTTCAAAATTACAAAGCTTTCCTTGTATGTGCTTGGTAGTCTCCTCTTCTGTATAGTTCTCCTTGGCTTAATCCCACTAGTCCCCATTTTAATTGCTAAATACCCTCCCTTTAAATAATATTACAAAATTTACAAATAAATAAAGTTCCAAGATGTGGGACTACAAGATATTTGAGTTTCATGGTTTTCTAAGGGTGAAACGCCACTTGGAAAAATAATCCATTAAATCTTCGGTGTCTTTACACTGAGCATTCTCTAAATACAATTTAGCTTTACATATTAAGGATGTGACCTCCTTTTCCTTGATATTCATCCATTATTTGAAGAAGAAATCAATACCCATTAATGAAGCAAGAGGTGTCTCAACCCAGTGCTTGATCTCCTCCATAGTAAGTTGAGTCATCTCCAAAATATGTTCCTTCACTTTGGAAAAATCACTCCCAATCTACTCCAACTTCAATTTTGGGGGAATGTCCTCATAAATAGGAATCTAAGAGTGTTAGATTTATATACCTGAGCAATGTTTCTCAGAAAAACCACCTCCTTTTGTAGGCCACTTTCCCATCTTTGATGATGGATTCCACCAGATCACAAATTCCTTCCCATGTTTCAATTGTCACCTCGATTTTGTTAATCTTGAGCTTATCTAGGATTGGCCGATCTTCTGGTATGTCTTTGATATATTTATGCCAGTCTATAATTTAATAATAATCTTTGGTTGCTTCCTTTCTTTTTTTCTGATGCTCATGGAGGACATCTAACTGATGCTTAAATGAATTATATAGCTCCTACATCTCATTGAATCCTTTATACAAATTAACCATGCCTTGATAAAATTGATCATGTATTTTGCATGTTATTTGTTTAACCTCCTCTCCTGTAAATTTGGATAAAGAAGTGGTAGTAGATGCAAGTTGGAGGTATTTTATTTCTTGTTCAAACATGGAAATTTTTTCTTCCTACTACTTAGTTAAGAGATCCACCTTCTCAATTTGTTGCTATAGATAAACGTTCGTCCTTTGAAGCTGATTTAACTTCTCTTTATACTCCTCTTTGAGAAGTTGAATTTCTTGCCTATGGTGTACCTCAGCTTATGCTAGGTCCCGTTTGCGATTTTGAAGCTCTTGCTTGTTGTATTCAAATTCTTTAGTCAACTGATATACTGAATCAAAATTTGCTCCAGCAAAAGCCCCCATGGCAGTTGTTGTATCTAGGGCTCCTTGTTTGGTGTTAGAGGAGTCCATTTTCCAAATGATATGGCTAGGGCATGGCACCTTCTTGAATGTTCCTTCCATTTTCCTATTATCTCCCTTATTAACTCCAACTTTATCTTTCATGCTCCAAAGTACTTCCCTAGAGAAACCACTGCATCCTCACCAAAATCTGCCATCTCCTCTGTCGTCAAGATAGTTCCCTCATGAACAATCACTAGAGGCTCAGATTGGGAATTTTGAGGACTGGGAAATTAAAAAATAAGTTGTCAAATAATAATAGGAGGTGTAGGAATAATAGGTGCAAGGGTTGAAGAAATAGAAGTGGGGATAGGTATAGAAGTTTCAGGGGAAGAAATTGTAAAGATGGAAGGAGTATCTAATTGTGGAAAAAATAGAATGTGGGGATGTTGAGGTAGTGTGGATTCTAGATGAGGTTGAAATAATAGGTGAAATGGAAGGGGGTATAGAGATAGATTCCTCTATTAGTATTGAGGGTGTGCTGGTGGTAGATGAAAGATTTTGAGATAAATTGGTATCGAAAAAAGAAATTTGGGGAAATAATGAATCCAAATACTCCTAGATAACTGGGTGGTTGTCATGGATGAGGCCATGGAAGTAAGAAAATTAACAAGGAATGTAGAAGGATTTCTTTCCTTCTCCAAGTCAATGTGTATCTCATGTATCTCAACATTGGATTGAGGCAAAGGTTCTACCTGCTGAATTGGAGGAACTTGCAAGATGTGTTGTTCAGCTACTCCACTCTTTGAATTGCTTGTGGTGGAGGTTGAGGGATTTATTCTTGTATTTGAGTTTGAGAAATTATGTACTGAACCTTTTTTATCTTTGGTGTAGGTTGAGCCACATCTGTCTGTGCCTCTGTATTTGAAATAAACTTCTCCAGGAATTTCTTGAATTCTGTTGCTCTGTGTAAGATCCCCAATGTGGAGGAGGGTTGTGGTTTCTCAGGGCCTTCTAGAATAGCTTTACCTTTATCCTTAGACTTATCAGGGTTAGGAGTGGATGAACTAGCTAAATCTTCCTTAGACTCCTTTTCTACGTTCTTCTTGTGGGTATCCTCTTTCGCTTTCAACCGGAGTTGTCTGAAATGTAGGGTAGAGGTAATTAAATCTTTCTGATATTGAAATATGTGGGAATTTTCTAGAGGATTGGTAATCCCACCCACTACTTCTAAAAAATTGGCATCCCCTTTGTATACCGAGTCATCAAGAAGATACTGTTGGGAATAAGCAAATTTAGTGTGCTACTGTACATTATTATTAGCCAGTAAGGACTTGGGATCATGCATTCTTCTGAGTGATTGCCATAGATTCATTTATGCTATAGCCTTTCCTAGGACAATATCATGAGTGGATTTCTGCAATGTCAAAAACCCCAAGCTCAAAGGGAACTTGGGCCGACACTTCCTCTGGTGCAACAAGCTTTGGGAAGGCTCCATGAATGAGAGTTTGAAATGTTATTTCCTGCAAAACAATCATGTTTGGGACTATCCTTGGAATTAGATGAACTATATTGCTGCCCCAAATTGAAATGTAGGATAAATATTCTCCTACATACCAATCACGCATGAGAGATATTAGATCTCTAGCCTTCTCTAAAAAAGTTGGGGCATATCCCCTGAAGATCATCTGGTACATCGACCCTATGAAGTGGTTGCAAATATCATAAATCTAAGGTATAAAATTTTCCTCCCACATGTTTGAGCAATAGATGTGCACTAGCAGGGAAGTATTGTTCCAATTCCAACTGATGGCTGATAATGAAGAAGTTGCACAAAATACATCCATCACGATTCACATACCCAGACATGTAGAAAGTTGACTTCCTTGAGGCCAAAATTTTCTAATACTTTTGAATCACTACCTTTGGTGTCACTGATAGAATATGAGACCAATTGAATGATTCCCCTATAAGAAATATGTCATGGGCTATGGGATCCCATTCATTTTTTATTTCGGTGTAGCTGGGTAAAACATACAATCAAAAAAACATAGCTGCTAGCAAAGAAAATGGCTCCCTAAACCATGAAATGGGGTAGACCTTCTTTGCCTTGGGGATAAAATATGTAGGGTTATCCATCCAGGATTTTATTACTTCCTCATAGTCAAATTGGGTTACAGCTACATCAAGAAATCAAGTCATGAGGAGTTGTTGATGAGGTCCAAGAGCGTATGCTCTAGCAAATACATCTGGCTGAAATGAGGCTATTGGGTTTGGAATGTGGTCATCGAATGACCATTCTTAGGGGTTTGCATAGTCAATTTCCCACTTAACCGGTTCTATATATGGCATGAACGTGGGCGTGGTTGTAATACAGTGAAGCTAGGAACTCCTAATTTTGGCATACACAAACTAGTCATGGGGGATTGTAGAGAAGTCATCATTGTCGAATAATGAATAAATTCTAGATGAATCCAGATCAAAGGTTTTAGATACACTCCCACTGGTATCAGTAAAAATACTCATGTTTGGGTCCTTATTCTTCTCCTCTTGTAGTGTAGTCTTAGACCTAGTAATTATGGACATGCTGGCAGACTCGGAGGTAAATTCTAGTAGGAATTTGGAAACCATGATTAAAACTTACCACAGTTAAAAATAACAGAAAAATGACCAAGTAGGGTAAGAAACTTACTGGTAGAAATCTTGGAGATGAGAGGATTGTCGAGCTTGAACGAGAAAGATCCATAGTAAAATATCAAATGCAGTAGAAATCACAAGTGAAATGGTAAACAATTCATAAATTCAAATGAATTAAATAATCCAGGATTCAACGTCAGAATAGATATGAGCCATAGATCTATCAGAAATATACAGATAAGATCAAGGTGGGAAATCCAAATGCATAGGAAAAAACAACCGAAAAACCTTAGATTTTATGATTTACGCACTCTAAAATCCACAATGCGGGTTATGCGATGCGGAATAAAATTTACTGATTAAGAAAAATTGTTAAAGTTCTGCAATCTGCAATCCGCAAAAAATTTGTGAGTTGAGGGTTGCAAATAGGAAATGTTGCAAATTACAATTTTATTGAGTTTTTGCTTTCTGAAATCCACATTGAGGGTTGCAGTTTGCGGAACCAAAAAAGGAAAAAAGTGCAAATCATGATCTTTCCACTTTCTACAATCCGCGTTGTGGAATGCAGAGGGCAGAACTGGGAAAGAAAAGTTTTATTTTGAAAAATATTTCCATAGTCTGCAAT
This sequence comes from Pseudotsuga menziesii, assembly GCA_001517045.1. NCBI lineage: Eukaryota > Viridiplantae > Streptophyta > Pinopsida > Pinales > Pinaceae > Pseudotsuga > Pseudotsuga menziesii. The sequence continues at coordinate 69,822 of LPNX010703056.1, read as the reverse complement.
CTGCATTACAGGTTGCGGATTATAGAAATACAATATTTTATTGAACAAGATAATTTTAACATCCGCAATCCTCATTTGCGAGTTGCAGAAGGTAGGAAAATGATTTCTAGAAAACCTCCAAAAAAAGGACTTCTGCAATCCAATTTTTGAATGCAGAATGTGGGTTACGGAAATGCTAGACATATGTAAAAGAAACAAGGGTGCTTCCACAATCCACAAGACCTAAAAAAACAAGGTTTCTAAGGAAATTTTATTAAGGTCAAAACATAGTACTTACATTTAAAAAAATCCCCTAACAAGATTATGGCCTTAAAATCCAATTAAAAGGATGAGTGGGGCTCCCATTTTAACATCCTAAAATGGGATCTGTTTCTTCCAACAACAGGCCCACCAATGCCATTTGGGTCCACCAATATCATTGGGTCCACCAATGCATTTGGGTCCACCACACTGGAGCCATTGGGTCTGCTAGTGACATTTGGGTTCACCAGTGTTATTGGGTCCACCCATACCAACCACTAGAGTGTGGGGAACACATATAGAGGTTAACTAGCAACTGAATGCATGTTCATGCATCACTTTATGTGCCTCTAAGACCAATCCCTACAATTTAGGATCCACTGGGAGTGCCACCACCAACCTATTTTAGTTTTTGGTAGTTGGTAACTAGTTAAGCTAAGTTATGCTTTAGTTACATTAAATTACATGTCCTCCAGTTCAATTAGCTCCATTGTTGCATGGTTGCATGGCGTTACACACCTATTCTCACCTACCTCATCAGTTTAACTGGTTTAACTGATTAAGAAATTGAATTAGACATTTGGAGTTAGATTAGTGATCTCCGATAGTGATTTAGACACTTCTAGTTAGCCAGTCAGTCAATCTTGAGTTGGTAGTTTCGAATCCTTTCTACACGAGTCGAATTCTCCTTTGTGTAATGTTCATGTATACTATTGGAATTAATGAAGCTCATACTATAACTATACTAATCAATACTAATATGTTTTCAGTGAAATTTGTCTTATTCAGTGTGTATTTTTCATTCCATTACATAGCATAATAATACAATTCAATTGCACTCATTGCTTGAAGATCAATGGCACAATAATTTCACACAAGAAGACATGGAATTTGAGGAGTGGAGGTTGAAATTTAGCTAAATGTAGTGGTTATATGAATGATATTCTACTGAAGGTCATTGGATTTTAGAGATAACCACATAAGCAAATGAGATTTTTAGCATGCATATATGTCAAAATGGGAAAAAAGAAATGCATATGCATACCATAGTGCTGGTGAATGAGCATCATAATCATTAGGTCTTCTTGAAGGATTTGGTATAAAATGTGATGTTGATGTAGCAATGGGACTTGACTTCTAAAAAATTGGTATTCATATGGTCTACACATCAATTTTTCATTTGTTATGTTCTTAATCCAAGAAAAAGTCTTATTTTGGATAGGCAACAACTAGAACATATTGCATATTGAATATCTAGAAGGTATGTCCATATGGCATGAAATTTTGTCTTCAAGAATCACTCATGCATGTATTGACCTTCTTCGATCCTTCGAGGACATGCAAAATAACAAGCACTTACCTGCAATAAAACTTGAAATCATCGTTTGGAGAGTGAAGTTAAAGTAGTCAAGTCGATTTCATCTCCACCCAATCCCACTCTTTCATTAGAGAGTATTAAGATAGAAGTAGTCACTTTGGCACGGTCTTCATCTTGTCCCTCTCTTCCAGTTGAGAGTGAACTGAAACCCTCTTAATTTTTCGTAGTCAGTTCAAATTGTTCTACACAAGGGGAAATTTTTTCTACTTCAACAAAATCATCTCCAACTAGTGAGGTTATTTCCTTTGATTGGAGTAATCTAACAGAATCTCATATTCATTCAAGTGTTCCTTTCCAGATATCTGTGTGAGTTACAACTAAGATCATACTCCACACTATTTTTTATGAAGGGTATTATGTTAGTATTCTATCCTCAATTTCTTGTCAAGCTATAGGTTCTCCTAAGCTTGTGCCAACCACTGATCAGATAATAGCTTTTAATCGAAGTCCTACTGCATCTTTAGGGATCCTTCCTCATTTACCTATCACCTTAGGGGGGAAAATTGTCTGTATTGATGTTATGGTAGTACATGGTCTCTTAGATTTAAATATGCTCCTTGGTTGAGATTGTGTTTATGACATGAAATTTGTCATGTTCACACTCTTTCTAGTGATGCATTTTCCCCATGATGGGAAGATTGTGATGATTGATCAACATTCATTTCTTAAGCATTATCATCGTAGAAATCCTAGTCATCAGAAATCCATGAATTTCCCGCATGTTCTTGTGGTTACTTCCCCCTTGTAGGTACATGTCTCTCAACTCTGGACATCATGTCGGAGTTCAATTGTTTGAAAACTGATAGCTTCTTAGAATCATGGTGAAGCTTAGGTGGCATGTCTCCAGTCTGTGTACACCATACTGGAGTTAAATACCACTAGCTTCATATGTAAGTAGGGGATATTCCAACCTCTGGGGATCATGTTGGCCAAGAACTAAAGGAGAGCAAAGTTCCCATTCTATTTCAAGGTCGTTAAAAAATGAAACATATGGTTGTGAGCATAGTTCCCATTCTGTGTCAAGCTCATTAAAAATTGAAATAGGTTCATGTAAGCATAATTCCCTTTTTGTGTCAAGCTCGTTAAAAAATGAAATAGGTTCCATTGAGCATAGCTTACTCATGGTTTCAAGCTCATTAAAAAATAAATCAAACATTCAGCATAGTTTTATTCCTTTTTCAAGCTTGTTAAAAATGAAATAGGTTACCTCAAGAATAGGTATTTTATGTTTCAATCTTGTGGAAAAATGAAACAGGTCCCCACAAGCATAATTATTTTCTATTTCAATCTTGTTTAAAAATGAAATAGGTCGTTGTGAGAAGAGTTCCCTTTTTGTGTCAAGCTCATTAAAAAATCAAACGAATTCGTCCATTATGTCAAGTCATTTAACTTGAACGTTCATTTCATATTCCGATATAAATTGATCATTTTTCTTCCTCCTGTTGGAGTCATTATCCAACCCACACATCATAATTTGGATTATATGTCCTAATTTACCATGTATCCTAAGTTCTGGACTTGAATATGTTACTACATCATCAACTGGATCATCCTCCTTCAATCAAGGAGCCTAACTAAGTCTTCTCCTTCAATCGGGGAGATTAACTGAGCCTCCTCCTTCAATATAGGAGAAAATATGGATTTATTTTTGTGACATATGTGCCCTAATCAGTTAGCTAAAGGTTGGTTCAACTACCTTTCAGTTAAACTGAAGTTGTAAAGGTGCCTTCGTCATTATTTTTCCTATTTTTGGTAAATTGCAGTTAACTGGAGTGATTAAAGGCGCCTCCACCTACTTTTGGTGACTCAATTCAATGCAGTTCAATTCATCTCACCTAACTGAAGTTAGATAATCTCCCTCACCTACTTATTGGCATGCGGTTGAGTTCTATTCAATTAGACTTGGTCTAAACTGCCTCCGAGTCAGTTAGAGTCAATTAAGGTTCAGTTAAGTGGTTAACTGATGTACCAAGTGGTGTTTAACTAACAAGTAAGCCATTATCATGTAATCAATTCAAATTAAATCTATGGGATTCAAATTTTGTGTCTCTTTATGCCATTGTATTGCAGTGTATCACTACTTATGTTAATGATAAGAAAAGATACAGTTGCAGCTCCTAATTGCACTATTTCATGTCATTTTTGAGTAAAATTGATCTGTGAAATCTATTGTAGGATTATGTCTTGGTCCTTAGATTGATGTAACTCAAATTTTATATTGTATCATAGCCATGGAAGGAGAAGGAAATTCTTCTACAATTTTCTTGCTGGACCTATGAAGAAATTTGAGCAAAATTGCTCAAAATCATTCCAACTTTGCACCAGAAGCGGACAGTTTACCACATAATTCATGGATAAACTATCATTGTTGATCAAGATTTCTTGATTGACTAATACAAGTGTGAATTAAACTCCAAAAGTGCAAGTTGTTTGACCTTATTTTGTATGTTTTGTGTGATTGTAGGTATCTCAAGCATTTCCATTGCATTCGCTACTGTTATGGAGAAAAAATTCCTATGGCTTGGGGGTACCATGATAGATAGTATGACACAAGAAGTCAATCATTTCCAATATGAAAGAGAAATAAGAAAATATAACACTAAGGGATATAGAATTTTACCTTATTCTGGGCAGTTGAAGTAGATCCTCATTGAGATTTTCCAATGCAATTGCACTTACAATTTGCTCTCAACAATAGAAAACAAAGCAAGCATGATATATATAAATGTGCTAGATCTACTCTAGCATATATAATCAATCATGTATAAGAAAGTAAATACATCCATGGATTCAATATTCATATTCAAATGCACATGACTTGGACAGGAAAAGATATTTCTATTAATAAATCAGAGATACAATAGTGACAAACTTTGTCGGCACTTCTGGGAACCAGAGAAACCAAGTCCTCCACTTGGGCCTCCACCACTTCAATCCTCAATCTCTAGATAGTAGGCTCAAAAAGAGAAGGCAATCTTGGGAAAAAAACTATGTGCTCCAAAGGGACAAAGGGAAGAATACTCAAGTATAAGCAAAATGAGGCAACAATAGACTATAGTTTCCTTACTCTTCAATTTCTCCTCCTTCAATGTATCCAAGAGGCTAATTATATGGTAATGGAGGGTTGAATCTAAGAATTCTCAAGGCATATGGAAGGCCAAGAAACAAGATATTTAGATTCATATGAGAAAAACTCCAAAAATATTTGTCTTTATGCACACATCCTGATATACATGGGTTTGGGGTCAAAATATGCGTATACACGTGAGTATTGATTTAAAAGTCGTGTATAGGTATAAACAGGTTATTTTTGGGGATAATATTGGATCATAAAAGTATATTATAAGTCCATGAGGTCCAAAGAGTCTGTAGAGGGACAGGGAAGGCCAAATATGTGATCAACCAGGTGTGGAAAAATCATCTATAACAGATGCCCCTAATGTGTGAGGTCAGAGGGGTAACATGATGGTCAAAATACATTATATAATTTATCACAAAAGTGGATTAATGAAGACCCAGGTGGAAGAACCATCCACTCACAAATACAATACAATGATCAATCTATGCATATCACTGCAAATATACATATAGCAGTCCTGGATATATAAGAGTACAATGGCCATGAATAGGCATGATATACAAATGTCATGTGTGGTCATTGCCATGTACAATATACAATGGATCAATATCTCCATAATGACTGAATATATCTATTATACATTGGAATCATTGGAATGAAGATCACGAGAGATGAAATATCATGAATACTGGCATGATCAAGGAGGTAGCATATATGGAATTTCACCAAGCCGAAAGGTCTTATACACAAACCACTATGAGTACATGTCCTACTATGTAAATAGATGTGTCAAGGTCGAACATAGTAGTCCATCATCTGATTACTGATCGTTGATGCATACCATTAATAGATGTGAGATAACCCACCGATAATGAAAATGGGAATCAAGGTACAGAGTGCAATCAAACAAGCGTGAATAGATGTGTTGAGGTAGAAAAATTGAAAGAATCCATCGATTAGGGGACATTGATGTAATCTCAAAACTGTCGATGCCGAGAGAACCTACCATTGATGATTGTAAGTCACAAGGCACTCAAATGACTCTAGACTCCTATTCCAGAATAAATGATCTAAAATCAATGGAATGAAATCTGTTGGAAGGAGGAAATTAAGGTATCCCCCATCAACCAACATGAGGTACTCAGCAACGTTGTATAATGATGAAGATCTCAACAAAAAATATGTGCATGAACCAGTAACAGTATCAGAAATGGCTGACATGCAAAGTCAATATAACTGAGAAATGGCTGACATAGGTTTCAACTTTCTTCGAACAAGAGCATAAGGCAAGTGGTTACTGAAGGTAGGTAGCATGGACTCGATATGCAACCTAGGACATCTCTGTGACATGGGAGGCATCAAGAGAGGCTCCATGGGGAATGTAAGCATAACCAGTCAATGGAGAACTCATAGTAACGAGTACAAATCCTAAATTCAAACTAATAACCCAACCAACAAATGTGATATACAGTGCTCTGTTCGAAGGAGACATGACCCAATTGCTGCCAAAGATAATATCATTTCCCCTCCAATTTTTTATATTTTTATATTTTATTTTTTTAACTTTTTCTGATATTTTAAAAATCTTGAAAATGAATAAAAGTGCTTTATATTACATAGCTAGGAGAAGACAAGTGTTAGGGGCAAGCAAACTAGTTCCAAGCAGTGGAACATACCTATGTTCAATGCAAGGAAGGATGTGCAGGATAATGACATTGGAGGGAAGGTATCCTCCTAGTAAAGGGGTGATCAAGCTGCAAAGGATATGTAAAAAGGCTCTACTTGGCTAGGATCGAGACAAGCTCGAGCTACATGGCTCATAACGTAAAAGAGGGGATCAGATGTAAATCTCAATAAGGCAAGCAAAACTCATGAAATGCAATCACAACTTGATATACAAGGGAGTTGCTATGGGGAATGGTGAGCATAAATTTTAGGAGGAGTATGAATCTCTTTCTCAAGGACATGGCAGGACTATAAGGGACTCCCAAAACCTAAAACAGAAATCTCAGCATGGGTACCAAATGTAAAATTGGATCTAACTAGGCCACCAATGTATAGCAAGGCTCTATCATTCACATAATATCACTTCTAACAGTAGCATGAAGGTTTTGTGACATTATGGAATAGGTTCATACCTAAGGTTAAGATGAAATGGTCATAAGGTCATGCAAAATGAAAGTGGATGGGAAATCCTAACCTATATGTTAGTTCAACAATATACCTATGATAGATACGAACAAGTCAAATCCTCAGAGAGAGTGTACAAAAACTAGACCCTACATGATAACAATATTAGTCCAAAATAGCTGGAAACAGTCAGTAAAGAGTCCAAACTATAGAGTATAGGGAGGATTAATGGTGACAATGCATTCAAAGGAAGTATACACTACCACCCCTGTGAGGGTGAACACTAGTGTTAAGACTAGAAGAAGGGAGTGAAAATCCTCCACAAATGGAGTAGAGGATGGAATATGACTATTCTCGAATCTATGAGCAAGATAAGGGGCTATGGTCCCCCCATTCCAACACCAGGGTCTGCACTAGGATGTGGAGTGGGTGATAGGATATTGGTAGTGATATCAGGCATGTCAAACATAAAAGGACCCGAACTCAACAGGACATAAATATACTCAAGTAACTGTGATCCCTAAATCCAACTAGTGCACAAAGAGTATACTCCTAAGAAAATCTACAGCCAAAATGCAAGAAATCCAAGGGGAGGATAAATGAGCTCCCTAATGCAGTAGGTATTTCTCACCTAGGAGAGGCCCAAGACTCCCATACACTACAAGCGGAGGTATGTAACCAATTATAGTGTCCCTCAGCTTCAATGTGTAAATCGACTATGCTTTCTGACCCGTACCTAGCCAGCACACCTACAAAATAACCTCTGCAAGTACCCCCTGTCACCATAATATAACTAATGCTCAGGCGAATAGTCACGGGTGGGATCGACCATATGGGAAAGGTAGCAAATCCCAAAGCTTGAAAGCACCAACCGATACCTCAAAATCCCCCAAATATGAATACGATCCAAGAAATATATCTAGCACTCATAGAAAGTGACCAAGGGCTATCCCAATCACAATCGTGCATGATGCCTCGTGCTTGATTCCTGTGTAAGAGTGGCTTCTCGAGAAACACTAATTATACCAAGGATTTCTCTCTCACACCTGGATAGAAACCTACTTGTTGTGGTTAGTTGTCCTAGAAAATTAACTCACAATGAACTATTCCAAGAATCTAAACCATAATCTTGTTGGTGAACCCTATAAAAGAAAAATGTGTAATTCATTTTAATTAAGCGTTGATTTTAATGGTTGTGATTACTCAAAGGGAAATGGTCGTGCAACTAATGATATTATGACTCAGCAGTGAAATAAATTTGCACACCTAAAAAACAATGCCAGGTGCAATTTTTTCTTTAAATATGAAGAAAGGGGTATGCCACTACATGAGATGCATAAATATTCTTTCCTTTCCAAATTCCAATGCAATCCTTCCTATATAAAAGCCTAAACACAACTCCATATGTGAGATGCAATTAAGAATGCAACTATTTAATTGTTTTGAAAATGCAATAAAAGTCATTAAAATTCATAGTCTCTGCAACAAACATCAAACACAAGCCCAACAAGACATCGAGACAAAAATACTAATGCAAAAATGGAAAAACAAAAAAGGAGATAAATGACTAGAACTACTTTCAATGAAAAAGCAGTCTCTAGTCACAAAAGAAGCAGTCAATAGACAACATTAGTACCCAGGAAGACCCATCCACACTCACAACTCACCCAACAACTTCCCACAACATCAAACTCAACCAAAAGGGAGGATGTACATGACTGTTCAAAGAACATTAGTGTATGTACATGAATTTTAGATAAAAACCTACATGTATGTGTGAATTTTGGCCAAAAACCTGCGTATGTACATGACTCTTAGCCAAAAACCTACATATACAAAGAAGAAACTGGTTAAAAGTAGGCCAAGGGTCAAGCCACTCTAGGGGAGTGTCAATGGATGAAAATACTACTAAATAAGACATAGAAATAGGGAGAAACAAAGAGAAATTCAAGTACATTGTGCCCCCAAACCCCAAACAAAGATAAGGAACATCCCCATCGGAGTCGCAAATTCTATTATGGAGAGAAACTTCCTATGGCTTGGGGGTACCACAACAAACAATATGACACCAGAAATCAATCCTTTCCAATATGCAAGAGCAATAATAAAATATAACACTAAGGGATATAGAATCGTACCTTATTCTGGGCGGTTGAAGTAAATCCCCATTGAGATTTTCCAATGCAATTGCACTTACGGTTTTCTCTCAACAACAACAACCAAAGAAAACATGATATATATAAATTTGTTAGAGCTACTCTAGCATATATAATAAATCATGTATAAGAAAGTAAATACATCCATGGATTTAATATTCATATTCAAATGCACATGAATTAGACAGAAAAATATATTTCTATTAATAAATCAGAGATACAATAGTGACAAACTCTGTTAGCACTTCTGCGAACTGGAGAAACCGAGTCCTCCACCTGGGCCTCCACCACTTCAATCCTCCATATCTTGATAGCAAGCTCACAAATCAAATGCTAGCATGGGAAGAACACTATGTGCTCCAAAGGGACAAAGGGATGCATACTCAAGTATAAGTAAAATGACGCAACACTGGACTATAGTTTCCTGACTCTTCAATTTCTCCTCCTTCAATGTATCCAATAGGCTCAATATATAGTAATCCAAAGAGGTAATGGAGGGTCAAATCCGAGCATTCTCAAGGCATATGGAAGGATAGGGTACAATATATTCAAACTTATATGAGGAAAACTCCAAAAATATTTGTCTTTATGCACACATCCCGATGTATATGGGTTTGAGGTCAAAATTTTCGTATACACGCAAGCATGGCTTTAAAAGTTGTGTATAGGTATAAACAAATGATTTTTTGGGATAACCTTGGAACATTAAAGTATAATATAATCCCATGGGGTCCAAAGAGTTTGCAAGGGGACAGGGAAGGCCATAAATATGTGATCAACTAGGTGTGGTAAAACCAACTATAACAACTACAACTGCATAATGGACTCCTGCTCAAGAAATATTCTCACCCCTTTCAACTATCATCAGTTGAAAGAGGATATTTAGATACAATTGCTCTCCAAAGGATTCTATACAGTCACCATGGACAGGGAGAAAGAGTCAAATGCATTATTGGAGAAAGTAAAATATTGGAACAAACTTGATGAAGCATATGGCTTTCTATGCCTCTTCATTTCAAGGGATCTTCTTTTCCACCTCACTGGATTGAAGACTCCCAATGAAATATGGGTACAATTTGCTACTATTTTTGACAAGCAATATGATTTGAGAATCTATCAGTTGGAGAATGAACTGATATCTCTAAATCCGGGAAATTTTGAGACCATGAATGACTTATTTACTAAGTTTAAGCACCGTGTTGAAGCAATGTGAAGTTGAGAAGGAATATGATCAGCTCATTCTTTCTATCCATTCAAAACTTGGACTAGAATACTATGTTTTTGTGTCTACCTTTCATACCGAAAAGCTTACAATTCCAAATTGGAAGATGTCGACTCTAAATGCATTCATTGAGTCTCTCACTAATGAGAATGATAAGCTTCTTCAAATGGGAATCTTGAGATCCTATAAATATCAAGTTGTGTTTTCTGAAGGACCCAAATATTTGAATGCAAAAGGAAAGGAAAATAAATAGAATACAAAGTTTGACCCTCCCAAGTAGAAGGAGAAAAACCAGCAGTCAGATGAGCCCTCAGGCTCAAGGAAGAACAAGCAAAAGGGAAAAGAAAATACCAAGTGTTCTTACTGTGGAAGAGGATTTCATCTTGAAATATCTTGCATGAAGAGAACAATTGATCAAATGGCCCTTCTCCTAGAGAAAAACAACATTACTCTTCAAGATGGCACAAGGAAGAAAGAAGCTGGAGATCAGAATAATCACCCTGAAAGAGGACATGCTCTCATGGATAATGTTTTGAAGCCTAGAAATATACTCATTAACTCTGGTGCTTCGAATCATATGGTTGCATGCAAGGATTATTTCACATCACTAGATTCTGACAGTTTTATCTCCATTCACATGGTAGTTGACTCTCGAATCTCATAAAAAAGAAAAGGTATTGTCCAACTAGAACATGGAAGCTTCAAAAATGTTCTATATGTGCCATATTTAGCTTCAAACTTGTTGTCTATATATCAAATGACACACACTGGTTTTCCTAAAAGAGTTACATTCATCCCAAATGATGTTGAGATCTCATAAATAGCATCCAAAAAACTCATTGTTGTAGGGAAAGAAAATCACACTCCTAAGACCTATGAGTTTTCTAACTTTGTGCCTAATTCAAAAGCCATCTGCCCTTCTGACTCATGGGAATGAGTTCAACCAGATGTGGCATGAAATTTTTGGACATATAAATTGCAAATACTTGGAGCAGCTACAAAATCATTCCATGGTGGAAGGCCTTCCTACAATCAAATCCTCGAAAGGGATCTGCAAGGGATGCATAGTCAGCAAACATCCTGAGCATAAATTTAATTGGGGAAAAGAAATCTGAGCTACATGTATTTTGGGGCTGATCCATTCTAATATCAGTGGTCAAATGCATAAAACCTCAATGAATTGATCAAGGTATGTGCTCACTTTCATAGATGACCTGTCTAGATTCACATGGGCCTATTTTCTCAAGAAAAAACCGGAAGTCCTTGAAAAGTTCATATATTTTAAGGATTCTCTTAAGAATTATACTGGGAGTAAGATCAAAGATCCAATATCTGATAATGGATATGAATACATCAAATCAGATCTTCTACAAATTTTTTCTCAAAGTGGAATCAAGATTCAGCACACCATTCCCTACACACCTCAGCATAATGGTGTAGTGGAAAGGAAAAACTGGGTTCTAAAAGAGATGACAACCTATATGCTTGAAGCTAAATATTTGGATGAAAATATTTGGGATGAAGCCATGAATTTTTATACCTACATTCAGAACATGGTTTCGCATTCATCTGTGAAAATAAAAACACCTTTCGAAGCATACTTTGGTCACAAACAGGATATGTCCAATTTCGGGGTTTTTGGGTCCATTGCTTGGGATCGAATTCCACTAGATAAGAGAAAGTATTTGCAACCAAAGAGTGTTGAGTGCATATTCATTAGGTATTTTGAGGAATAAAAGGGATAAAAACTATTGAATATCAAAACTAAAAATATACTCATAGAAAGAAGTGTATGCTTCGAAGAACCTCTCCAAGATTTGAAACTAGTAGAGGAAGAAACTGCTGAAATTTCCTCTCTTTCTGCTGAAGATTCTAGAGATGAAAATGAAAGTGTGGGCTCTAATATTTAAAATATGATGTATGATATCAGTATTAATATTTCATATTAATCTAGGGACTAAAACACATCCTCATCAAAGATTAATAACAATAAGGAATGAAAATGGTGTAATAGTGCTACAAAATGAGTAGTTGCTCTGTATATTCACACAAAGAATGAGTAATGCAATACAATGATCATTTTGCAAGCATGAATGACAAATTAATTCGAATTCCCAAGTAGTTCATTCAAATTGAATGAGTGAGTCTAGCTTAACTGAATGTAAGCCATAGTTAACACTCAAGTTAACCACTGATCAAAACCCTAATTGACTCAACTGAGCCCTAACTAAAGTTGGAGTGCAATAAATGACTGATTCTAATTGAAATTAGCTTAGACACATGTCACTGCAATCTAACCAACAATTGGTAGCGCATCAATGACTCCAATGAACCTCGATGAGGTTAACTGAAGTGTAATTGACCATCAGAAGTGGTTGGAGGCCCCCCTGTTGACTCCAATTCATTAAATAATCAATAAATAATCAATTTAATGAAGGAAGGTGCCTTTACTACTCTTTTTAATTGATTGTAACCATCAGTTAGCAATATGGGGTATTAATGACACTCAGATCACCCCCAGAGTGCTCCAGTTAGCCTCCTTGACTGAAGGTAGGCATGGGTGTGATCTTGCTGATGTCATCTAGTGCTCCTCTATTGTCAATTAAGTCAAGAAAACTTAGGATAGTGGTTTAACTAGGTCAAATTGACCAACATGAGTGTGTATGGTGGTAAATGTCTCCAACACCCCCTGTTAAGCTATACTCAGGAGGAGTAGAAAACCTAAAATGCATAAAAATGCTAAGGCCCCGGAAACTAAGGCCATAGGTCACCCTATACAATACTAAAACTGAAACAATGCTAAAAAACAAACTAAGTGAGGAAAAGAGGGAAAACCTAGTTGGAAAAACCCCTTCTAAAGCTAAAAGCTGAAAGTAGTCTGATCACCCTGATGGACTCACCCCCAACAGTGAATGGAGGTAAGTGAACTTATTTTCTAAAAATTTCTTGGTGAAGATGTCTGCAATCTGCTCATCAGTCGGGCAATATTGCAGAATGATGGTCTTGTCATGCACTAGCTCTATGATATAGTGCATGTGTATCTCTACATGCTTGGTCCTCTGCTTGGTAACTAGATATATGGATATATTAATATCACATTGATTGTCACAAAATAGGATAGTGGACAAAGGACTACCAATATCAAACTCTGAAAGAATGCCTTGCAACCAAACTTCTTGGATGCAAGCATTCACTGCTCCTCGATACTCGGGCTCTGCTGAAGATAATGCTATGGTTGCTTGCTTTTTGCTAGACTAGAAAATGGGGCCACCACCAAACATGAATAAATATCCAGAAGTATACTTTTGATCAATAGAATCACCCGCCCAATCAGAATCTGTGTATCCAACCAGCTCTAGCTCGAAGTCTGCAGCATAGTGAATGTCGTAGGTCCTGGTTCCCTAAATATACTGGAGGATCCTCTTGGCTGCCTTCCAATGAATATCATGGGGCTGCTGCATGTATATTGATACATCATTCATGGCATAATATATATCAGGATGATAATGTGTCAAGTACAACAAGCTACCAATCAGCTGTCGATAAATAGTGCAATCCATAGGAGGTGTGATTTTTCCTTCTTCAAGGATGATCCCTGAAAGGAAAGGGAACGGTGCAGGCCTAAATTCAGCCATGTTAAACTTGAATAATAGGTCTTATATGTATTTTTACTGAGTGACCATTATCCCATCATAATTTTGCTCAATTTCGAGCCCCAAAAATTGTTTTAAGTGCCCCAAATCACTCATTTCAAATGCATTGTGGAGAGCAGTTTTGATGGATGAAATAGAAGCAACTGTGCTACCTATGATCAGTAATTCACCAACATATATAAAAATAATAATCAAATTACCATCATACTTCTGTATATACACATTTGTATTTGATCTACACCTTTGGAATTTTTGCAAGAGAAGGAAGGCATCCATCTTGGAATACCATTCTCTTGGGACCTATTTTAACCCGTATAGTGAATTCTTTAGCTTGCAAACCAAATATGTATCAAAGATGTAGCCCTTATTATTCTTAATGTAGATCTCCTCATGAATATATCCATGCAAAAATGCTGAAATCCATATGATGCACTTCCCAATGCTTAGATGTTGAAATTGCCAACACTAGGCAGATGGAGTCCATTTTTGCAACCGGTGCAAAAGTATCATGGTAGTCCACACCTTAGACCTGAGAGAAAAAAATTTCCACCTACCTTGCCTTATATTTGTAGGTGCTTCAATCAAAATCAACCTTGTTCTGAAACACCCACTTGCATTGAACCAATTTCCTTCCCGGAGGAAGAGAAACTAGCTCCCAAGTAGTGTTTTCATGAAGAGAATTCATCTCTTCATCCATGGCAACTTGCCATATCGGATCCTTCCTAGAATGGTAGTAGGATTTTAGGTCTGAAATAATCATAAAATAACATGTTTTAGAAATAAAATTATCAGTAAAAGAGAGCACAATACCTGCTCTTTGGAAATCAGACCGGGTTCTCCTCGGATCATCCGGATTTCCAATGTTATCTCCTGCGGAGGAGAGTGTCTGTCGGGCCCATGTGGGAAGATGATTTTGTACTTAAAGTTTTGATTCAGAATATGATGTTTTCTGTACACTGATGTCAGAAATAATAGGATCCAAATCAGGGTCATCACCCCCAATTTCATCGTCCAAATATTCAATAGAATAGGAAGGAAATTCAACAGTTTTCTCCTTCACTAGTTCCACCTCCTGAAGAGGCTCATCGAACTAGACACTTATTTCGATGATGATATGTTTTGTTTTGACATATAGAAGCTTTATACCTTTTTATTCATCAATATACCCAATAAATATACATTCTATGCTTTTTGGTTGCAAATCCCTTATTTTATCAAGTGGAATTCAGGCCCATGCAGTGGACCCAAACACCCGTAGGTTCGACACATCCGGCTTGTGTCTGAAGTATGGTTTGAAAGGGGTATTCCATTTCATGGATGAGTGTGGCACTTTTTTCTGAATGTATTTTGCATCATGCATGTATTCATCCCACAAATTTTCAGTCAACTTCTTTGATTCCAACATACAGGTGGTCATCTCCTTGAGAGACTGATTCTTCCTTTCTGCTACACCATTATGCTGGGGAGTGTAGGGAATTGAATGTTGGACCTGAATACCACTTTGGAAGAATATGTGCAGCAACTAATTACTAACATAATCCCTACCATTATCCTATCTAAAGATCTTGATCTTAATCCTAGAGGCATTCTCGATCAAGGCTTTCAGTTCAGTGAATTTTTCACATACTTCAGACTTCTTTTTGAGAAAGAAGACCCATGTGTACCTTGAAAAATCATCAATAAAAGTAAAAAAATACCCTGATCCATTCATGGATGTGATAGGCATTGGACCACTGATATCAGAATGTATCAGCCCCAAGATGCTTGTAGCAGCGTTTTCCTTCCCCCGATCGAACTTGTGCTCAGGGTGTTTTCCAACCACACAACCCTTGCAAATTCCAGTGGTTTACTTGATGACCGGAAGGAATTCAACCATGGATTTTTTCTATAATTGATGCAAATATTTGAAATTGAGATGTCCAAACCTCTCATTCCATATCCTACTAACTTCATTTCCATGAGTTAGTAGTGCGGTGGACTTTACATCCGCCACAAAGTGGGAAAACTCATATGCTTTTGCATGATGGTTTGCAAGGCCTTTAGCAACAAGTTTCCTAGATGCAAGTTCTATTGTCTCAACATCATTCAGGCTGAAATATACTCTCTTAGGCACTCCTATATGTGTCATCTGATAGACACTAAGGATATTTGATTCCAGAGACTGTACATACAAAACATTTAAAAAATAGCCATTCTCAAGATCAACCATACCTTGTCCTTCTGAAATGATGGTGGAGTCATCTCCCATGTGGATGGGGATGGATTTGCCAGTATCCAAGGATGAGAAGGAGTCTCTTTCAGCCATCATGTGGTTCAAAGATCTAGAATAAATCAAGAGTGCTTTGGAATTTGAAGTGCTTTCCATGAGGGAATGACCTCTTTCATACTGTGGTTCCCAATATTGCTGATCTCTCCTTCGAAAGCTTTCTGGAATATTGATGTGATTTTTCTCAAGGAAAGAGGTAGATTCATCAAGATTCTTCTTCATGCAGGCATGTTTAGGGTGGAATCCCTTCCTGTAGTATGAACACTTGACTTTTTCCTTTCCATGATGCCCTTTTCCTTTGTTCTTCTTTGAGTCGAAAGACTCATCATGCTGGTGGTTTTCAACTTTAGGCTTAGGAGCTTCAAATTTAGTTTTTGGGTTCTTCTACTGCTTTCCTTTACCCTTAAAATATTTGGGCCCCGAGACATGTAGGGCTTGATCATGGGAGGATCTGATGATCCCCATCTGGAGAAGATTATCATGTTCACTTGTTAGGGACTCAATGAAGGGATTGAGTGTTGGCCTGTTCCATTCAGGGGTTGTGAGATTCCACACATAGAATGTATAGACAAAAAATGAATAATCAGCTCCAAGTTTGGAGAGTATGGCAAGGATGAGCTAATCATCCTCCTTCTCCACTTTGTGTTGATTCAACAGTAAGACAATGTGCTTGAACTTTGTGAAAAAGTAATTCAAGGTCTCGAAATTGGAAGGCTAGAGAGACATCAATTCATTTTCGATCTGGTAAAATCTCAAATCATATTTATTTCCATACAGGGCTTCCAATTTGTCCCAAATTTCCTTTGGAGTATTCAATCCCGAAATATGGAAAAGAAGATCCTGGAAAACAGAGAGGCATAAAAATATGAATGCTTCATCCTTCTTGTTCAAGAATCTAGATTTGTCTGTCACAGAAGCATGCTCTTCTTCAGTGTCCATAGTGACCCTATAGAGTCCTCTGGAATGTATCTAGATCTCCATATCTCCTTTCCATGAGTGGAAATTAAATAGAGTCAAAAGATCTATGAAAGAATCCATCTGAATCTGCTGGAGCAAATGCTTTCACCTATTAAAAACCTGAAAATCACAACAAAAGGGGCAATGTAAGGTTGGATAGCCTGCACATTTTAGGCTTTCATCACACCCAGCATAGTCAATCAAGAAATCTTGATCAACAATTTCCTTGCTTGGGGTATTAAGTGGTAAGCCTTGGCTTCTGGTGCAGTGCTGGATTTTTGAGCTATTGCTCAATTTTCATGCAAGATCTATCAAAAACCTTGTTTTTGAGAGATCTGGGCTTCATCTCGCCATGAGATCTAATACCATATTAATCTGTTACAGTAATATAGGGACTAAAACATAGTCTCATCAATTATTAATAACAATAAGCCATGAAAATGGTGTAATAGTGCTACAAAATGAGTAGCCTCTCTGTATATTCACACAAAGAATAAGTAATACAATACAATGATCATGCTACAAGCATGAATGACAAAGCAATTAAAATTCCCAAGGAGTTCATTCGAATTGAATGAGTGATTCTAGCTGAACTGAATGGAATCCATAGTCAACGCTCAACTTAACCACTGATCAAAACCCTAATTGACCTAACTAAGCCCTAACTGAAGTTAGAGTGCAATAAATGACTGAGTCTAACTGAAAGTAGCTCAGACACATGTCACTACAAGCTAACCAAAAAGTGGTAGTGCATCAATGACTCCAGTGAACCTCGATGAGGTTAACTGAAGTGTAATTGACCATCAGAATTAGTTGGAGGCACCCCTGTTTACTCTAGTTCATTAAATAATCAATTTAATGAAGGAAGGCGCCTTCACTGCTTTGTTTAACTAACTGTAACCATCAGTTAGCAATATGGGGCATTAATGACACTCAGATCACCCTTGAAGTGCTCTAGTTAGCCTCCCCGAATGTAGGAGAAGGCTAAGTTATCCTCCTTGACTGAAGGTAGGCATGGGTGTGATCTTGCTGATGTCATCTAGTGCTCCTCTGATGTTAATTAAGTTAATAAAACTTAGGATAGTGGTTTAACTAGGTAAAATTGACCAAAATGAGTGTGTATGGTGGTAAATGTCTCCAACAATCAGTTAGAATGAAATATCAGGTTCTGAATCAGATTCAAATGAGCCCACTCATCTACCAAAATGAGCCAAAAATACTTTCTCTTCTGTCGAGATAAATGTTGGAAATCCTGTTGATCCAAGGAGAACTTGGTCATATTTTCAAAGAGTAGGTATTTCTCTTTCTTGAAATGATTATTTGTTGTATGATTAGTGCTACATGATGATTGTATCTGATCCCAATTCATATTATCATGCTCGAAATGATCCTCTATGGCAAGTTTCAATGGATGAAGAGTTCAAGTCTCTCTGAAAAAATGAAACTTGGGAGCTAGTTTCCCTTCCCTGTGGGAGGAAATTTTTTCAATGAAAATGGATTTATTGAAAAAAGGTTGCTGCAGATGGATCAAACTGAAAATATAAAGCATGTCTAGTAGCAAAAGGATTCTCCCAATTCTAAGGATTAGACTACGTCGAGACCTTTGCACCAGTGCCAAAAATGGATTCTATACGGCTAGTCCTAGCCATTTCTGCATCCAAGCACTGGGAGGTGTGCCATATGGATGTCAAAAGTGATTTTATTCATGGATACCTACAAGAATATATATACATGAATCATCCTAAATGCTACACATTATATCCATCTTTAGTTTGTAAGATGCATAAATCCTTGTATGGATTAAAATAGGCCCCAAGATCTTGGTATGCCAAAATAGATTCTTTTCTGCTATCACAGAACTTTGAAAGATGTAAGTCTGACCCAAATTTGTACTTGCAGAAATATGAAGTTAATTTTCTTATTATATTTATTTATTTTGATGATATATTAATCACAAGAATCACTCTTGTTTCAATTAGCTTCATAAAAACTACTTTACATGAAGCTTTTGAGATGAGAGATCTAGGCCTGCTGAGGTAGTATCTTGGGATAGAAATAAGTCAATATTTTGATGGGACTATGGTGAAACAATGAAAATATGCTTTATACCTATTAATTAAGTTTAATATGGCTGATTTTAATGCAACACATTTCCCATTCCTCTCGGGAATCTGTCTTGAAGAGGGAAATACTACTCCACAGGTGGATTCTACTCTCTACCATCAGTTGATTGGAAGCCTTCTCTACTTGACACATTCAAGGAATGACATTTGTTATTTTGTCAATTTTGTATCAATATATATGTAGAATCCTCATGAACTTCATTGGATGGAATCCAAGAGGATTCTATAGTATGTGCAAGTTACTAGAACCTATGGCATTCACTATGCTGCTAATTCCAAACTAGACTTGGTAGGATTCACAGATTTTGATTGGGAAGGAGATAGCATAGACTAGAAGTATACTTTTGGATACATTTTCATGTTTGGTGGTGGGCCTATTTTCTGGTCAAGAAAAATAAATCTTCCATTTCCCTTCCTTCAGCATAGGTAGAGTACAGGGGAGCGGTAAATGCATGCATACAGGAAGTTTGGCTACAAGGTATTTTGTTCAAGTTTGAAATTGGTAGCACTTCATCTAATATAATTTTTTGTGACAATCAAAGTCCTATCAAGATATCGACATATCTGGTTTAGAGACAGAGAACCAAACACATCGAGATCCAGATGCACTACATCAAAGAAATTGTGCATGAGAAAACAATTGTTCTACAATATTTCTCCACATATGACCAAATTGCAGACATTTTCACCAAGAGCTTCACTGAGAAGAAGTTCACTTACCTCCGTTCACTGTTGGGGGTGAGTTCCATAATGGTGAATTCAGATTAATTATTTAGTGTTCAGTTTGACAGGGGGTTTTCTTTCCCATGGGATTTTCCTCTTTTCCTCACTTAGAAATTTTTTAGCATTTTAGAGTTATTTTTTTTGTAAAGGGTGACCTATGGCTTTTGTTCCTAGGGCCCTATTTTTGTTACTCCTCCATGTGATTTTAACTTAAGGGGGGTTTTTGGAGTCATTACCCAACCCAAACATCATTATTTGGCTTATTTGGCTTATTTGGCCTAATTTACCACTTATCCTAAGTTATTGACTCGAATATGTGACTGCATCATCCTCCTTCAATCAGGGAGCCTAACTAAGTCTTCTCCTTCAATTGGGGAGACTAACTGAGCCTCCTCCTTCAATATACGAGAAAATATGGGTTGATCTGCATGACATATATGCCCCAATTAGTTAACTAAATTTTGTAACACCTACCTTTCAGTTAAACTAAATATGTAAAGTTGCCTCCCTCATTATCTTGCCTATTTTTTGGTAAATTGTAGTTAAATGGAGTGATTAAAGGAGCCTCCACCTAATTTTGGTGACTTGGTTCAGTTCAGTTCAGTTCATCTCACCTAAATAAAGTAAGATAGGCTCCCTTTCATACTTGTTGGAATGCAGTTGAGTTCTATTCAGTTGGACTCAGTCTAAACTTTCTCTGAGTCAATTAGAGTCAATTAAGGTTGAGTTAAGTGGTTAACTGATGTGTTGAGTGGTGTTTAACTAACAATTAAGACACTATCATGTAATCAATTCGAATGAACTCTCATGTATTTGAATTGCATGGCTCTTTATGCCATTGCATTGCATTGTATCACTACTTCTGTTAATGATGAGCAAATATATAGTTGCAACTCCTAATTGCACGGTTTCATGTCATTTCTGAGTAAAATTGATCTGTGTAATCTATTGTAAGTTTTTTTCTTGGTCCTTAGATTGATGTGACTCCAATTTTATACCTTCTTCTCTAGTGAACCTTTTCCTAGGAGTAACCTAGAATTGAGGTGGAAGGATAAAAGTGTAAGAAAATGAAATGAAGCTTGGGGGGAATGTCTCCAACCTATTTATATTATTTTGGGATTAAGATACTTGAAAATTATACTAGGGAAAGTACCAACCATTGGATATAATGTTGGGAAAACAATCGTCAATGGGACTCCTTTTGAGCATACTTTATTTTTAGTTTCGAGCTCGCAAAACCATGAAACAACATATTGAGCATAGTTCCTATTTTATTGCAAGTCCATTAAAAAATAAAGAAGATACCCTGAGCATTATTCCAACCAACACTACTACATTTCGACCAAAAATCCGACGGCCGTCATGTCGTATTTTCGACACTTCCCTGTTGCATGTACGACAGTTTTATTTTTTTTTAAGCGTCGGAAACTTGTCGTCGGTTATCCGACACCTAAGTAACCTTCGGTTAAGTGACACCTAAGTAACCATTGGTTAAATGTAAAGCGTCGGTTAAGCGACAAAATATCTTCGATGGTAGTGAATTTTTTTGAGAAAATAACCTTCATTCCGTCGGTTAAGCGATAGAAATTCCATCACTTAAGTGACGGTTGCCAATTTTTTTTTTTAAATTAACCTTTATTTCGTCGGTTAAGCAATGGCTATAACCTTCAGTTTGTCAGTAAAGCGACAGTTATAGGCATCGCTTAAACGATGCTTGTGTGTGTTTTTAAAAAAATAAATAAAATCAACGATTCCATTAATTTCGTGAGCCATTTGGTTCATTACATTGGTATCAGGACCCCTTTCATGGCACTCACATTGATTCCAACCTTTGTCCACACACAATTATTGTAATTTATCTATTTACATTTTTTTGACCACAAGTCGACCTTTGGTCATTTATAGTTCAGAAGTTTTATTGAAAGATTATTACGTTGCAAATTTGAGAAGAAATAAAATCACAAAAGAGAATTATCAATGAAACCAAGATAAGAACAAAGTTGTCAAAATTAGAGAATCCACCACTTGGAATAATTTCCCATCATAATGAAATAGTTGTGCGTAGATGACATCGTTGTCAGAGGTTAAAACTCAGAGCATGGAAGGAGGCACCGAGGATTTTGACTACCATTTTTTGTGGCAAATAAAACCCAACATAGCTGTGCATTGTTCTAAAGCTGCCATAGAGGGAGTGAGAGCAATCAATTCTATTTCAATTTGCCATCTGTTAATTCTAGTCAACTCTAGTTACCATGTTTGGTTTTCTTTCTTGTAAGGCCAAGCTCAATGCCAAACTGTGAACAAATCGACTGTACAATTCTGTCATACCAGCTAAACAAGATCCTATGAATACTACTTTATGTTTATTAAAATAATGAAACCCAACACTCTTAATAACAACACATTTGTCCACTCATATTATCAAGCAATATACAAGATGAAACAAGCTCTGTTCAGGCATTGCTGCAGGTAAAACACACTCTGTATATCCCATTGCTTGATTAATAATACTGTCTGCCCATTCCTTACATTTATTCAAGCAATAGATAAGATGCATAACACTTTGCTCTTTCCATCATTTTCAAAACATCCACAAGACATTAACTAAATATCAATTCATTTATTTGTATGAGGATCGTTGTAGGTAAAGGCATGCTCATGGCTTGAGGGTGATGGCTGGTTGTGGTGCATATTGGTGTTTTAGGCTTGAACAAAATAAAGGGATGGTTGTAGGTGACATTCCTTACAACTCTAAATAGAGGAGACAATGCAAATACGTGTTGTAGCATGTGTTTTATGTAACACTCAAGATGATATGGAAACCATTTAACAGAGCAAAGATAAATTAAGCTGTAGCTAAAAACCAACGATTCCAACAAACATATTTTAGTGTTTTTGTAATTGATTTGGTGATTAAAGGTGTGAATACTTCTACGAATTAACAAATGAGTGAAATATAGGTGAAGCAGAGCACACAATAAACAATGCCCACACTCAAACTATGGGCAATTGGGCCGTGGATACCAATAATTTACTGGTGCTTTGCCATGGAGTCCTGAATTGGGCAGAGACATGTTGCTTGAAATTGAATACTTCATAAGTTTTAGCAGAATTCTGCACCATAATGTTCATTTTGGCCATACAGGGGAGCTATCACAGCTGGTAAATATCATTCTAGATATACTCTCTCAGCTTCAAACATTATACAAAGAGCATAGTGTGAAGGAAAGGGGTTGGTTATTCTTAAGGCATAGTGCATGGCTGTCTTGATTCAGGCTGTAGCGTAATTTAATTAACATGCTACGCTAATTTCTATCTGTAAACCAACATGATTTAATATATTCATATCTTCCCCCTCATAGAGGTATCTATATAATCTTTTCATAGTGTGGATAGGTCTGAATTGGTCCATAGGAATATCAATCAAAATCTGAATGGGTTCTTCTCCACCTTGATGGTAAGGGCCTGAGACTTACTGGCAACAGAGGTAGCAATAAAAATAATAAATAGATTGGTTGAACCACCTGGTAATTTAATACATCCAGCAATATACCTTTGCAATTAAAGTGAGTTGGATTGTGCTTGGGATTAGACTATGAGCTAACCTCCAGTAATCTATGGGAGTTGGTGATAACCTGATTACTGAACTTAGGAAATTGTTAAAGCACTAGGATTTTTTTGTTATGGATTCTTAGGGGATCTATAGTGGTTTAATAACAGGTTGGAATACTCCCTTGATTAATTCCTTATATGTGTGCACAGGCCTTTGTACAAATTTGTGGAGCAAAGGGATGGATAGAACACTACAAATCATTAACTTATACATCCGTTGATAAAAAAATAGTTTGGTTGCATGATCGATCACCTAGCTACATGGCTGTATTGGTCATTCGAGTATGTTGATTGATCATGGTAGGCCTAATAAACAGTAAACTTCCCCATAAGAGCTTTTGGGATCATAATAAAAAGAAGAGTAGGGCAATGAGCCTAGAAAAGTTCAGTAACAAACATAATAGATAGAAGGATGTGTTTTAACACATCCAAACAGGTTGCAATGACATATTAAGACAAATGGAGAGTAAAACTAAATTTTCAATGACAAAAAATAGTTGATGCTTACCTTTTCCTGCTTTTGCTGAAATATTTGTTACCACAACCTCCAAGCTTGTTAAGCCCTATGTAGAAAGCACATACAATCCAAAATGTTAAGGAAATTTGTTTTTCTGTCCTTATTCTATACTAAAACCATTTCATAATCTGAAGCAAAATAGAGAGATATACTTCCAAAAACAAAATAAGAGAGAATGACAAGTGTGAACTTGGAACTCTGACAAAGTTTAGAGGAATTGTGAGCAAAGAAAACAAAGGGAACCTGAACATTAGCCTCCTTGTAGATCACCCTTTCCAAACACAAGCCTCTTTGCAGACTCTTGAATCGTACCCCAAGCAATCCCTACTCCTAGTCCTGCAAACCTGCAAAAGCACTATGCTAAAAGGTTTCAAAGCAATAAGAAATATAATACTGATTTGAAGCAATTTTCAATAAATTCCAAATATGAAGTAAAATTGTTGCATATAGAGAGTTGAGAGCAAAGAGCGTATACATACTTAGATGTGCTTTTTAACCAAAAATATGATTTTGTTTAGAAAAATCAGAAGGACCAACATTTTGTTTTAATGGTAGATTCCTTGAAAGTTGAAATACATAAAAAGGTCATTCCGTATCCTAAATCATAAAGAACCTGACCTACGAATTGGCCACATTGCCCAAAATTATAATTCCCCACATGGTAGACAAGTCACAGAACAGTAAGGTTCATGTTATGAAGTAACATTCTCAGGACAAGAAGCAATGATACTGAATCTCCTTACTATTACAATAGCTATTAATAAGACAAAAATACTTAAAAGGTAAAGTATTTTCCTCCAAGATAAGGGATTGTCAGATGACAAAAGCACAATGAAATCATCTATTTCTGTTCTACCCAGTTCTTAATGAAGTAGAGTAAATAATGAAAAAAAAACTTTCTGGGTTGTCTTTAAATGCCCAGAAACACTCCAAACTGCTCATATTTTCCTGCATTTTCTTGCTGGCTTGCTCTCTCCTTCAGCAAATGTGACCATGGGTGATCGAGAGGACTCAAGCACAACACATCAAAACAACTATGGTATCCATAAAATCAAATAGGGCATCATAATAGAGGTAGTTTGTGGGGATTTCTTCTTTTGCGGTAGATAAGGTAACTAGGATTTCTCATCTTCTGCTATTACAGCTGATTTCCCAGCCCAGACGGTACTCTCCTCCAAGCAGATTTTCTCCTTTCTTCTCTAGTGTTAGGGTTTTAGAGGTTAGAATCTTTGTTTTTAGGGCTCTTATAACTGTTGTTAGGGCTTGTTTGGGGTGTTTATTTAGGTCATTTTTTGCTGTTAATGTTTTTTCTGGCATTTGAAGGCTATTAGTGTTCATACAAGCAACAGTGCTAACTCTTTCAGGATCCATCACCAACAATGCTAACTCTTGGTTAGTGGATAGTTGTGCTTCTAGGCATATGACAAATTTCTGTGAAGGACTTACAAGCTACAGGAAAAAGAAGTTCACTAATCAAGTAGAACTTGGGGATGACACCACCTACAAAATCGCAAGAGTTGGCTCAACTTCACTTCAACTTGACTTAGGGACGGTTCTACACATCGAAGACATACTATATGTCCCTGGTTTGAAAAAGGACCTCCTCTCTGTTGTACGGACACTCAAGAATAGTAAATTTTAAATTAGGACAATAGATTGAGTTGTCCCATCGCCATAGAAATGCAGCAAATCTCACAGTACACTACAGAAAATGATATTTGATAAACACATAAAAAGGAGTGGAAATAAAAGATCAATATAAGATCTGGTTTATCCTCATGTTCAGCAAAATTGAAGAGATTTACAGCTCTTATTGTGAATCCAAATTAGGAAAATTTATTTTCCATATAATATGTAGGTTATAACTTATAAACAAATTAGAACAAATACCGACCAATTCTAAATATATAATGTATGGTAGTCAAATCAACCTATTGGTCACAAGGAACTTGCTCCACAGATTCTACTTGGTCATTTATAGTAATAGAATAATAAGATCTAATTTAGGACTTGAATGAATACTACTAACACAGAACTAAAGAAAATAAAAAAGACAACAATTGGAAACATGATTGTATAAAATGTTAAACAGCCACCAACAATTTAGGGAAAATGAGCAAGAAGAGAAGATACCATTTGGGACTCAAAACTAATGGAACAATGATTTAAAGAGAAATGATCATAGTAGAGAGAAAAGGTGAGACTCGTATACATGATGGTAGATATAACAGAGGCACTCTGGCATAAACCGTAGGTTTGCAGCTTCACCCCAAATGAGAAGATATAGTCCCATATAAAGAATTTTCTGCTGTTGCATTTCCTGTTGGATGTTTGGTAACCTGTACTTCAACAAAACAATAGAATGAATCCCACTGGCATCTTTTTGGAAGAAAGATTTCAAAACACTACTCGCAGAACAATTATTAAAGTTCCATGTGACAAATAATTCCATTTCAATGTTTTCCCTAAGTATCTACACCTTAAAATCACAAATAATTCCATTTCAATCTTTTCCCTAAGTTAAGATTGCACATGATATAACAATATTCATGAAAATATTGCCAATAATAAATGGAAGCTTAAACATCAACAGCTTTACAACACCACAAAAGTCCACAAATATTACCAAAGGCTAGATTTTCGCCCTAAATACTTGTGCCATTTCCTGTAGTTCTTAAATAACTTTTTCATAACATCATTCAGGGCATGCTCATCCAAATGAAAGCATACATAAGAGAAACATCATTATCTATAATTTTCATGTTCAAATCAATATCCTTGTGAAAGGAAATGTCTTAGCGTAGCATCAAATACAATCAAGTTCAATGGTACATAGAGAACCTTTGGCAGTGGCTCATGTTTTGTGGTCTTCTGTATGTGTACATTGGCAAGAAGCAAAATTAAGTGCTCCCTATGATTAGCTACATTGTCCTTCTGCACATCATTCATCAATTTACTAAGCCACAAAGTTCCAGTCTCCACACAATAAGTCAATAAAAGAATTTAGAACAATGCAAACTCCAAAAGATCAATATACATTTTTGCCTTGAATCTAAAACCAGTATTTAGAGAGTTGCATGCAGATTTGTAGTAAATTGAAAACAAATTACCTGAAATCCAAACATAGCTTGAAGCCAATCAAGAAGATCTTGATTTGTTCCTGGTTTGTGGCGGTTTTCAGGCCATGTCAGTCCACGGGTGTTTCGGAGAGCTGTCACTGCAGCTTTAATCTACAGACATGAGTGAAGAAGATGCATCAACATTGTTTTCCAGAAACGTTAGTAGTCATAAATACAACAGTTTTCAAGTTCACAATTGACTATTTGCAAGGGATATCAATAAACCCAACCAATTGAATTTCCATGGCCACCAACCTCAGGAAACTGCATAATTGCTTGATTTTCCCCAGCTGGATCTAAAGGAAGAATATTATAAGGCACGCACATCTCTGTTTTTTTCTCAACATCTTTACCAGCTTCCATAATCTGCATGGAAATCAGGATTCAGAGCACATTTTTGGATAGCTTTCAGTTATGCACATACTACTTGAAGTCTTGAACCATTCAAAAGTTCTACTAATCCAGCCACCTTTGAAGATTTTAGACATATTTCTTAATGCAATTTAATTTATAAGTTTATTTCCAAAATAATTGCTAATAGGTTAAAGGGCATTGTATCAGGTTTTCTCTCAGATGAACAGTTCACTTTCCTCTTCAATCATTGAATACATGATGCAGTAGGCATTGCATAGGAAGGAATGCATACAGCTAAGTTAAGGAAGCTACCTTTAGAAATCCTAAAAATTGACCTTGCCAAGGCTTCTGATAGGGTTAATGGTTGTTTCTCATATTACTGCTTCTCCAACGGGGCATTATGTTGCAGACTGTGAACTGGATCATGGGATGTATCTCTTTAGTCTCATTTTCAGTGTTGATAAATCGGTCTCCTTCTGGGTTCTTCACAGCTTCTAGAGGTTATAGACAAGGCTGTTCTTTATCCCCCTTCTTATTCTTGTTAATTACAGAAGTTTTAAGTATCAATATCTCAATGAGAGCTAAAAGGGATCAAGATCTCAAAGTCTGTACATATCACACATCTCTTTGTAAATGATTTTATAATCTTTGGTCATGGTTCAGTTACAGAGTTGCAAAAAATTAAATAGTTGTTAGAGCTTTATCGCAAAGCCACAGGAATGATGATTAATATGAACAAGTTCGCTATCTTGACCAATGAACTATCTGATGAGGTAAAAAGGAAAGCTGAATCTTTTATATTTTTCCAATGCAATTCTGTGATCTGGATCATGGGGTGAAATATCTTGGTTTTCATTCAAAACCAATTAGTTATTGCTTTGAAGATTGGATATGGCTATATAACAAGTTAGAAGCTAGAATATCTCTGTAGTGTAATAGATGGTTATCTTTTGGAAGAAGATTGGTCCTAATAAAAGTAGTCCAAGAGAACACTCATGTTTACTGGATAACTATTGCTAAGATTCCTATGTGAATCTTCAACAAAATTCAAAAAAATTGTCTCATCTTTCTCTGGACAAGGAAAAGAGCACAAGAAGGAATTCCATTGGTTAAGAGAAAAACACTGGCAACTCCAAAAGAAGCAGGGTTGAGGGGTAAAACATATCTACCTTTCCAGTTGGGAACTTGTAGCAAAAAACCTTTGGAGGATGGTATACAATAATGGCCTAGGTGAGAGAGTAATGAAAATGAAATACCTAAGAGGGATGACAACGGAGGAATGGTTCAGAGTGGAAAGTTTAAATAGGTTCAGCGAGCCTCTTTAGTATGGAAAGCCCTGGTAAATGCTTTCCCCTATTTCAGAAAATGGGTATCTTGGTTAGTGGATAGTTAGGTTGTTGGTGATGGATCCTGAAAGAGTAAGAGTTAGCACTATCCCTGATAACTAGGATTACAAGGCAAACTAAATTTGTGCAAATAAAATTCAAACAACGGCATTTGCACATAAACAGAAGCCTCAATACTTCAATAAATAGTAAATTAAGCTCAACAGCTAAAAAATACATTTTAACCATGAATACATTGTCTACAATACTTATAGGTAATGATGAAGATTTCTGTAAATCATCTTTGTCTGTGTTTTTGCTTGATGAAGCTTTAATGACTGATTCAACACCAGGCATGCTAGGACACCATTTAAACTACATGAAAATGAATCTTTTACATAAATTATATTAAAAAATAATTCTACTTAATGTTAAATGCATTCCAGAAATCAGTTGTCTTTAAACTGTTTGTCAAAACCTCTACACCAAGAAAACACTAAAAATCAGCAACCTACACAAAGCATATCAGTAGCTCAGAGGCTTCAGGTGAAAGGGGAGTTATCTAATGCTCTGATCCATGACTTTTTGCGACTACCAAATACCCTTTCAATCCATTTTGGGCTTTCTCCTTTTCTTAAAATTGGTGGAAAGCCATTTTCAGTATGGGACCATTTGTTCTTCCCCTCAAACTGCTAGCTAGAAGGTCAGGTCTAAGATTAACCAATCGATAAGAGACAATGAATTACTAATTGATGCGCACATCCAGAAACAAATTATTCCACAAGTGTTAGGGCCAACCACTGAAGTATGTCTAGTTTTCTCCGATCAAGCTGTTGTTTCGTATACCTCAACGGAAAGAACCTCTGACGTACCCAGAGAAACAGGTCCTCATAGACCCATGAATTAAGGCCACCCGCAAGATCTGAAGAAATTATACTGTTGGTGAATGCCCTTGAAAGATACTCAATATGAGAGATGCCCTAGAACAAGATAACCTTTCACCTAAAATCCTGTATATCAGAACATATAGCATTGATTCCCCCACGGGAGGAGATCAAGAAGGATCCCGGCTGCTACCCCACCCTTTAACTCAACAATTTCCCTTCCTACACACGCACCTTTGCACTATTGAATTTATCATTGAGGTAAGGTCGGTACAATAGGTCCTACCCTTACTTAATAGGTCACCTTTAAGTATTTTAATTACCACTAGTTCATATTGTTTTCAACTCTGCAAATGAGAACTATTTGGCTGTAGCTGGGTATGAGGAATGCCAAGTTCTCACTGTCAATTCTCGAGATGAAATATCAGACCGTCTTGCAATTGAGCTTGTGGCTAGTGCCAAACTTTAAGACTTTTAGTGTTCTCATTAGGTCACTTGACACAAATGATAAGCTGCAAGAAGCAAACAGGGTAATGAAAGAAATGCTAGTATTGCTCAGCCATATGACAATGGTGTTTTTCTAATGTTTTTCTACTACAAAGTCTTCACTGATATTGGGGATTTGAGGGTGGAAGCAAAACTCCCACAAATTTTCTTCCCTCCATTTCATTCTCCAACTTACCAATGGAAATGAACCTATTTATTGTACACGAATGGAAACATAGTTATATATGCATAAAATGAAAAATATGTAATAAATAAATATTAGGGAGGTAGTGTTTGATTATCCCTTGGTGGAGAACTATGGCACTTCATAATGTATGAGAATTAGGTTCTTATTCTTTGGACCTCGAGACACCTCCTAATTCATTTGAAAGAATGGGTGCATGAGAAATAGTTCAATATTATTGATTAAAACTTTATACAAGTAGAACCAAATTTATACATATTGCATTCCAATTAGGATTGGCATGAAACATCGTTTTACAATACTATGGGACCAACCAATAGTTGTTTGAGGAAAACATATTTAAATTGAATAAAGAACTAGTAACAACTAGCACTTGCAATTGATCAATTTATGCGCCGTCGCTTAAGCGATGCTTGCTAGGCTAGCCATCGCTTAAGCGACGCTTATGAGCCTAGCCGTCGCTTAAGCGATGCTTATGACCATAACTTTAAAAAAAATATTTAACTTTGTGATTTTTGGTAGGTTTAAAAGAAAAAATCCACGGATCGTCGGAAGTAACTGTCGGATTTTGCATCGAAATGTAGTAGTGCAATCTTCGATCTCATTAAAAATAGTAAGATGGTGTCGATCTTACTTTTCATTTTTTGTGCTTTGGTTAAAACATGAAAAGTGGTTTTGAGCTTAGTTTATTGCTTTTTCATGCTCTGGATTCAAACATGAAAAATGTATCGAGGGCATTTTATACCTTCGGCATGCTCGTTAAACATCTAATGAAGAGGTATCGAGTGTTCTTTTACTGCTTTTTCATACTCGTTAAAATGGTTTATGAAAAAAGAACCCCTTACAAATTCAACTTTAAGCTCTTTTAGAGACTCTCTAAACATGAAAAGATTGCTAAGAAAGCTTGATTCTTTCATGCTTGTAAAAGTATTTGAAAATTCGTTTATTCGATGTAGTATATCCCTTTTTCAGACTGAATAGACTCATTTATGAAAAAGGTACATTATAGTTTATCATGACTAGAAGATTTATCCTAGGCATCCATTTATACTTTTTGGGGCCTCCAGGACTAAATTTACGAAAAAGTCCACCCTGGATTCTTCTTAGTCATTTCAGACTCTCTAAACATGAAACAACAACTAAGTTTACCTTCCTAGGACTCATAAAATTAAATGATGAAGGACCCTTTCTGAGAATGAACCCCTCCTTTCTTAGGTTCATAAAATGTATGAGAATGGACTTGTCACTTGATGAGCTATATCGAGCATTTGTTACCCTTTTCAAGCTCGTTAAAAATAAAAGAGGTACTCATCCTTTACGATGGATAAATTAAGGGAATGGGGAACATATTTCATTTGTATTAATGGCAGCTCATAGTCCAGACTTGAAAATGGAACCTATCTACATTTTCATTCCAAACAGTTGGTTATTCATCTTGTCACCAAGTCGATCCACTTTCATGAGTCATTTGACTCCTTTGACTCAATTCAAAGAATGCATTGTCCTGTCCTTGCATTACGTCTAGTCTCTGCCTCATTGAGTCAATGCTTCCAATTGATTTGTCATGTCATTCAATGTTCAAGGGAAACCTACACTATAGTCTCCTTACCTTCATTCAATTTGGTCACATCCAAATCAGTCCTATCATTGTTTTTGTCACTTCAACATCATATTTGTTCCAAGTTTCATGTCGATGATGGGGGAAACACCATGGCCCTCCTTCGATGAGTCTATTCCTATTGACACCAACACATAATCATAGAATTAGTATTAGAAATTAGTCAAGTACCTTGAATCCTTTATGCCTCAATGGAAGTTCTCCTTGCTTTCAACAATGGGATTCCATAAATGGCCTCTAATTGAAAGATTTTGTTGAGTGTTTGATTCCAAATCCTCAATTCACATTCATAGGAATGTACTAGGATACCTGGGGAATCATTGACATCAATGATGATCTCCCTCATGCTTGTTAACAGTATACATAAATGACCAGTAATCAAGTGGTTTCTACCATGCTCAACATCGGAACATCTATTCACATGGATAGAATCATATCATCTGGTATTGGAATTAAGACCCTGAGTGGTTATGTGTTTACTTGAATATGTGTCTATAGTCAAGATGCAATGGAGTATTTCTCATGACATGGATCCATATTGTATGTCTGGTGTCTATGTTCATATTTTGGGTCGGTATGACATGGATCTACTTTGTATGTCATGTAGCGATGTTCCAATTTGAGTATTTTTAATCATGTATCTATAGGGTATTGTTAGTAGCCATGACATGGAAATTGTACATGCATTTGTAGTGTATTGTTCCAAATCCATGTTTGAGTCAGATAGTCGATAACTGATCTTGTGTCAAGTCTTAACTCACCATTTATTTTCCTCTGATAACAGAAGCATATCTAGAAAATCATTTCACCTATCACATTATTTTAGCTTCATACTTTGGGGGGCATTCAGTTACACTCAAAAACTATTTTAATGCTTGATCCCTTAAAGTCCCTTGGGAAAATCATCTTCTGGGGATTTTGTTGTTCAATCCTAGGTAGTCTGACACAGCTTTCCTCTCGGAATAGAGTGTCATACAATCCTAGTGCCTCTTTTCCATTGACAGAGTGCGTTGATGGTGCTTGTCGCCTGACCAAAATGGGTGTCGACACACCTATCCTATTTACAGAGAACGTCAGCGGTCCAAAAAGGGAAAAAAGGAGAAGCTTTGAGAACCTTCTAGGTGAAATATCTCATGGACGACAATCGTAACTTCTTGGGATAGGTGGCACTCGACCTGCTCGCCCCTAGGGATCATTCCCTACCTTCATCCCAAAATATATCAACCCATTTGGGATTCCTTTCCCCTATCAAAGAAAGCTACATGGATCATGTGAAGGGGAGACCAAGATAGCACCTTTATGATGTTGGATTCAATTCTAGTATAGGAGGAAAAGAGAGAGTGGTTGTGAGTGAGATGTTGCATAGTTTGTAGTGTATGTGTGAGAGTGAGTCAAATATTTTGTAAAATAAAAGCTTCTACATCAAGGCTTTGTTTGTGGCTTTATTTTCTTATTTTTTAATACAAACATGTTTCCCTTTCCCATAAATTATTCATGTTGATATGAATTATTTATTACTAGTTTCCTTGATCATTAGTATATATTACTGAATTGTCTTGTTGATCTCATCTTTTGTCTTGTTTTTTGTGTTCTTTGCAGGTAAATTTGGCCGCACAAGGATCTACAAAACAAGGAAAACCTTCCAAACTCAAGTTAAGAAGAGCTTGGCATTCAACTAGTTCATTCATCTAGGGAGAAAATAGATCACTATGTCCTTTTGTTCTAGATATGCCCCATGCAAGATAGGGGAATAAACTGTGTCCACACTGATTTAAATATTCCCAATAACAGTAAGGGAAGGAAAATCATCTCTTAATATATTTTTCAATACAAGTAATACTAACTATGGGAATAGTAGACAAGGAAGTCATGCTAGACAAAATTTTTACCGATCAGTACCAAGGACGAATATAATGGATGGGAATGATATTAAGCTAGTGATATTCAATGTAAATCAGTTAGAAGACCCATAACAACATTTGTTTCTATTTGAAGCTATATGGACTGTGTGAAAGGTGCAGGATGATGTAATAAAGAAGCTGCAAATGATCACAACTTTGATGGGTTATGCACTAGACTGGTATATAAATTTTTATGTGGATCCAACAAGATTCACACATAAAATGCTTAACCAAATTTGAGAGGGACTAATAGTCGAATTCAAAAATCCCAAATATAAATCTCAGTGTATTACAAAGATTAAAGAGATTAAGCAATTGTCTATGAAGTCTATGTGGAAATTTGACCAAATATTTAAGACATTGATGGCTAAAGTAAGATTTCAGATGTCGGGCGTACAACACAAAGAGTGGTTCATTGTAGCATTGTTACCACACATCTGGATTCCCTTGATGCAACAAAAGATTGTGTCGTATATTGAAGCTTAGGAGTTGGCCATGTGAACTAGACTCCTCACTTGTAGGAGAAACTAGTGTAGGAATGATGCAAATTTAGTCGCAGCTAGATAACCTTACACTCCAACTACATGAAATTAAAAAAAGGAAGGAAGTCCAAGAATAAATTTGGTGTACGAGATCCAAAAATGCAGGAAACCACAAGGAAAATTTCCTAGCATTCATGAACTATGTCGCACGGGGAGCGCTGAACCCAATAAACATTGGAAACAATGGCCACACTAAGAGGAGGGGTGAGTCATTGTGAGAGAAATTATAAAAAATTTACCCTCTTTTGATCAATCATAGAATAACAATCATTATGTCATCAATTGCATAATCAAATTTATAATGAGTCATAAGCACATTCATCACATCAAAGATACACAAGAATATCTGTAATTTGATCTTTATTTAATATACATGGAAGGCTGCAATCTTCTTTATTACAATTAGTACCAATTGATGAAAAGAACTCTTGTAACAGGACCCAACCTGGTTTTCTTAGCTCCAAATAAGAAGGGTTTGAGAAGTCCAATCCTCATGTGGAAGATTATTCTTGCAAGAAATCATATGGCTTTGCTACACAACCAACCTCTATTCTGCACATTAATCTCTGCTCATAACTCTATTGGTCAATATGCTCATCATTTTTGCTCATTTTTGTAACTTATCAAGATCTGAAACATCACAGAGTATGATCATAGGGTACTATTCCTTCATCATCGTCATCATGGGGTATGCATCATGGTGCAAAAGTCATCATCATCATACATATTCATATCATGCATCGAATAATCATATCAGTGAACTATACCACTGCTTATACTAATAGTCATAATGATGTACAAAATGTATAGTCATCATCTTCAAGCATGCATCATTATTGAGCAAGGCACCATAGTGTTCATCATCATGTATCATCCAAGCATTATTCAATCATCATAATTATTTTATCATCTTATTATCATAATGCTTGAATTATCTCATCATCATAATCCAAGTATACTATATATATCATTGTGCATACATTAATGTCATACATACCTTGATATCATGAATTTTGAACTTGCACCTTACATAAATACTTCAACAAATCTAGGATTGTGTGTGAATTATTGTAAAGATTCCACCTTGGATGACCAAAGTCTTAGTAGACTGTGGATGTATGTTGTAGATACAGTCCACAAACTCAGATCTTGGTTTTCATTGGTAGTACATAATTTTCCATCCCACTTTAAAAAATGTAGAAGACTTCAACCATCAACTCGGGACTTTCGCCATTATAAAAGGTGTCCAAAATATGTTTGTATCTGCAATTATTCTCCCACAAAGTTTCCAGTCAAATTGCCTCAGTTTACACAGTCGACCATCTTTTCTTCTTCATTGGTTTGACCCCATGCAAGTCCAAAGGATTCATTTAGGTATTTTAACTAAAAAATTCAAAAAATTCCCCCAAAAAAGGATCACAAACTGTTGTTGCTATATTCATCTCCTCTTCTTATTGTTGTTATCAAGAGTTTGTATTGTGGAGGAGGTGTTATAACAAGGTATGTTGCAAAGTTAGGGCCTTTTCTTTACTGCTGCCACCGATACATATTGATGTTGCAATCTTGGGTCTCCTCCTAGAACTGCTACACGGATCCTTCACCCAAAATTATTATAGTCATTAGTATTCACCTTTCCATTGTTGGTTGAGAAAAATTAGGGAATGTTTGTAAGTCTATAGCAGCAACAACAAAATATTAAAACCAAAAAAAACTTCTCCTTTGCAAAAATTCGTTATTGAGGCTCTGCTTCTGAAAAATTCGGACTATTGTAACCCTTGGTCTGGTCTTACCTAAATTTCCTCGGTCCTCCAAAAATCAGAGTTGTCCTTCTCATCAAAAAATCATACAACAAAATGAGTGAGAGAGTTGGCCTATTTATATTCATTTTCAATCATGTTTTTGGGGCTGACCTAATAAAGAAATACTATTTTTATGGAAATGACTTGTATATCAAGGTAAACATAATTTTAATCTCTTTGGCATGCCCTCCCTCCAATTTTTAATTGTTTTTGGGGTACTTTGACATACTTTCCTATCCACATCCATGAATTGAGGGAGGATTTTAATGTCAATAAAATTTATTTCGTATTTTTATTTTGTCACACAAACCCTTCCTTCAAGGGTCAAAACTTACATAAAAAATTGAATGTATTATGTTTTTTTTTTTGCCCCTGACTTCTTCAAAAGTCAACCTTAGGGTTTGTACACATGTTGTATAAAGCCATTAGGGATTCCAAAGACATGCCATGTTCAAGGGAATGCATGAAAAAGGACCCAACATCCATAATAAACCAAATGTCCAATGTGTCATCATATAAGTGGGTGCAACGTATTCCTTATGCCCAAGGACCATCCCCAAGGGTATGAATGTGTGCACCTTGTGTATGAGCTTGTTATTAATTTTATTATTATCTTTCAATTATGTGTTAATAAAATATAACTGGATTTTCTACATAGATCAAGCTATGGGAAATACAACCTGTAACATGTGAACCAGTAAAATAAAACAGAGCCAAAGTGCAATATGAACTGTAAAATGTAAATCGGTAATGTGACTACCCTATTTTTGTATCCCTCGAGTCCAAGAAGGAGTGATGAGCTATCATCAAAGTGGTAACATGCCCACCCATAGATCCACATGTCACTCCTCAAATGCAAGGTTGCTCAAGAGGGAGGATGCGAACACCATGAAACCCCCAACGGTTTCCACCCCCTCTAGCTTCTAAGACACTTATTTGCAGTGGACAAGAACAATGAAAAACACAGGTTCCTATTAATAATATTGCTCAACACTCCATCTTATCTCAGAAGACCCTAGAGGGTGATGACTGAGTAGAGGAGGAAGGATGAATAACACGGTTAATTCCCAATGTATTTTAATAATGAAATACTAAAATAATCTTGTAGAAACTAACATAGCAATAGGCAGATTTGCATTTTAACAGTAAATGAAATGTACAACTGAACTACAAAAATAGATAAGAAAATGAATGTAAAACAAATTGTGAAACAAACAGGTCGCTTCTAGATGACATACATTGGTGATTGAGTCACACAAATAGTCTAAACAACAACAACTGGCTTGGCTCTGGGCCAAAAAAAGTAGTGATAGTGCCTAGGGAGGCAGGTCGCTCCTTTCGAGGCCGAATAAGAGACAAGGTCACTCCTTTTGGGGATAAAACAATGTTTGAGTTTCCTCTAAGGATAGAAACATACATGACACTACCTTGCAGGATCAAGTTGCGACTTTTGGGGCTTAATAGGTGACTAGGTCACTCCTTTCGGGCCTAAATAGGCAATTGGGTCGCTCCTTTCAGCCAGAAACCAGCAACTTAGCCCAGAAACTGAAAAAATTAAAAAACAGAGTCAAGAATAGCCAGCAATAACTGGTACTGGGGACAAATAGACTTGAATCGTCCTGGTGAGGAATTGATTGGGAATAGAAATGAAAGAAAACTTGCAAAGAAATACTACAAAACCATTAAAAACCTGCAAGAGCTATTAAAAAACTAGGAATCCTAAGGGTTCGACCCTATGTGGTCACCAAACTGTGGCTGGGTAAAAACCCAGGCCACATGCTAATGCACCTTCCTTCTATCAAAGGGATGGAAGGATAGAGTCTGCAATGGAAAAAGAGCTGCAACAAAAATTGTTAGAAGCAAAAATAAATAAACATCTACAAACTACAAACTAAAAAAAAAATGGTGAGACTGTTATAGCTCATATTTGTTTGAAAAGAGGGCCACCATTCCCAAACTATGAAACAACATTGCCTCTCCATGGGCTTGGGTAGTATTGAGGTTGACTCAACACATAAGAGAGGGGATTAATGGGGCAAATGGAGTGGATGGGATGAGTAGGTTGAGAGTGATGGTCTCTCAAGGACTCATGCGAGTATAATAACGATAGGGAAAACAAGTAATCTGTGATGGGGACCTCCTTCTCCTATTTTTTAGCTCCTTTTGGGTTTTTAGGCCCTTTTTGGGGGCTTTAGCCCCTTTGTGAGATTTTTATCTCCCTTGTGACATTTTTTAGCTCTTTTTGTGGGTTTTTAAGCCCCTTTTTATTATTTTTTGAGCTTTTGAGAGAGAGTAAGGCTAAACATAGGGGTGGAGGTTAGGAAATGGATGTATGTATGTGGTGTAGGCTGTATAGAGAAAGTTAAGCATTTTTTTGCATTAACAACATGTCTAGAATCTAATTGAGTCATTGGGCCTTCCACCACTTCTTCTTCCGTAGAGTCTATAATCCACAACTTAATGACCAAAGTTAGAAAAAAAACAATAATCATTGAAAACACTTTCATACCTGGGAATTTGGTTCCATCTTGAAGTTGTTTCTTTTCTGAGCTTGCTTTGAGGAATAGACCTAACTCGTTGCATTTTTTATCTTCCAAAATTCATTTTTTTCATGTACAGGTTCATGAGGAGAAGCTTTGGACGTTGATGGATTTGATTTTGGAGTCTTAGGAGATCAAGTATCATTTTCATATTTTTCTTTATCCTTCATGTAACCAAGACCAGTCTTATCACATGGAGATATTTGGAAATCCAAGATCTTATATAGGAAAACTGAATTGTACTTTAACATGACAAAAGCATCATTCTTCTCACCTTTCTTCCTGAGACCAACTACCTCCATTTCCAACGTCTAGATTGTTTGCTCCTTTTCTTCATACCGATTATTCAATATTTATTATATCATCTTGGATTCCTCCATATAAGTCTTTAGATCATGATTATCCTCCTTGGTTTCTTCAAGCTCTTATGATTGTTCACCATGATCTTCTCATTCTGCTATTCAACTTATCAATTCAGTATTTAGTTGTTCAACTTCATCATCCTTGTCTTTCATTTGATCCCACAACTCTTTGTCCTTGCATTTGAGATTTACAAGCAACACTTTCATTGGCATGGTCTTATGTTGATATTCATTCAAAGAATCCAATATTTTCTTTTTTAACTTCGTGAATTCACTAGGGATCATATTTACTATGTTCATGAACCAGTTGGCTCTGAGATCAATATTCGGCAATGTGAGATATATCTCATGTGCAGCCTTTGATATACCTTCATACTCATCTATAAGAACTTTCTCAATTTAATCACACAAGCTATTATTAAAATCACAAGATTCCATACATTTACTGAATTCCTCTTATTTCTTCTCTTCTTATTTATTGATCTCTTATGGAGGCTTGTTTTATGATTCCTGATCTGTCTTTTTGGGTTCTAGTCTTGCCTTCTGATAGTTGCTTTCCAACTTGAACCATAGGCATTTGGTTGAAGTTTATTCCCATACATTTTCTTTCACTGAGTTGGGAATTCCATCCATGAGTAATTCAAGGTTGTAGAATTGTCCTTCCTTTCTTCCTTCTATGTAGCTTACTTTCCCTTATTGTTTGATGGAGCAGGTGGATTGATCACAATCTCCCAAATGCCAAACTTCTTCAGATATTCCTTCATCTTTCTCCTCCAACTTAAATAATATTTCATATCAGGTATAGGCATGTCATTGATTGATGACTCTTCTTTTTCTTCCATTGCGTCTAAGGATCTCCTTCAATCTTGATAAGCTTGTGACAAAGGCCATCTCTGATACCAATTTTTCGACACAATGGACGCAGTAAGAGGGGCGTGAATCAGTGTGAGAGCAATTATAAAATTTTTACCTTATTTTGATCAATCACAGCATATTAATCATTATGTCATCAATTGCATAATCAAATTCATGCATCATAAGCACATTCATCACATCAAAGAGACACAAGCATATATGTAATTTGATATTTATTTATTGTACATGGAAGACTACAATCTTCTCGATTACAATTAGCACCAACTAATGGAAAGAGAACCAACTCTTGTAACAAGACCCAACCTGGTTTTCTTAGCTCCAACTAAGAAGGGTTTGAGGATTCCAATCCTCAAGTGAAAGATTCTTCTTGCAAGAAATCATATGGCTCTGCTACACAACCAACCTATGTTGTGCACATCAATCTATGCTCATCACTCTGTTGGTCAATCTTCTCATCATTGCTGCTCATTTCTACAACTTATCAAGGTCTGAAACATTATAGGGTATGATCATAGGGTACTATTCCTTCATCATTATCCTCCTAGGTAATGCATCATGGTGCACAAGACATAATACTCATACATAGTCATATCATGCATCAAATCATCATATTAGTGAACTGTACCATAGCTTATACTCATAGTCATCATGGTGTACAAAATGTATAGTCATCATCTTCAAGCATGCATAATTATTGATCAAGGCACCATCATGTTCATCATCATGTATCATCCAAGCATTATTCAATCATCATAATGCTTGCATCATCTTATAATCATAATGTTTGCATTATCTCATCATCATAATGCAAGTAAACAATATATATCACTATGCATACATTAATGTCATACATACCATCATCTCATGAATTCTGAACTTCCAACTTACATACAGACATAATGCAGGTAAACGATATATATCACTGTGCATACATTAATGTCATACATACCATCATCTCATGAATTTTGAACTTCCACCTTACATACAGACTTCAGCAAATCTATGACTGTGTGTGAATTTTTTTAAAGATGCCACCTTAGATGACCAAAGTCTTAGTAAATGTTTATGTATGTTGTAGATACACTCCACAAAATCAGATCTTGGCTGTCATTGGCATTACATAACTATGCATGCCACTTTCAAAAATGTAGAATACTTTAATCATCAATTCGTGACTTTATCCATGATAAAAGGTGTCCAAAATATGTTTGTCTATACAATTCTTATCCCACGAATGTTACAGTCAAACTGCCTCATTTCACTCAGTCGGTGAGCTTTTCTTATTCATTGGTTTAACCCCATGCAAGTCCAAAGGACTCATTTAGGTATTTTACCAAAAATATGAAAAGTGCACATGCATGATTCGTCCTCAAAGACTTGTTTTTGACTATTGGCTCAGTCAACATGACGATTACCACAATATTCTTTGTTGTATCCATGGCATCTAGGTGTGTGTGAAGGATGGGGATTTCTGGACAATTCTAGGTTATGTAATTTTGTACATCGCACATGGCGCAAGGTGGCATCAGCCATGGTTCGGTGGTTGTTTTAGTGTTTTTTCCCCGAGTCCTTTTTGAATGAGGTAGGACTGGTGCAGGTGCGAAAGGAGGTTTGTTTGGGCTAGGAGGAGGGTGTGACTCTATTGCAATGGGTTGGATAGGATTCAACACTACTTGGGGAATCGGAGGCTATGCAGTTTGTTCAAGTTACCACACAGGAATCCCCAACGTAAATTTTGGTAGGTTTAAAGTAGCCATAACAGGCTTACTTACAATGTCGGATGGTGGGGAAAGGAAGGGAATCGTATGGACTAGGAAAGAGCCCCGATAATTCCCTGGTGATTTCATTTGAGGTTGGGGCTGCAGTTTGGGTTGCGGTTGTGGTTAGGGTTTGAGTGCAACAGTATTGGATGAGAGCATGCACAAATACATGGTGTCACTTGATGCTGGTGGAGGAGGTAACAATGGGAAGGAATCCATCATGGGAGTGTCAGTGAATAATCTGGGGCCTACCACCAATAAGAAATGGGTGGCTGCATTGTCAATGGAGGTATCAATAATAGGGATGAAGTTGGATGGTGCAATCGACCCATGCTGATAGTGGTAAGTTAATTGGTCCACCGTCACAATCTTCCTGTAATGAAGGAACATCACAAGGTGGAAAACGGTGGATGCCATGACTCTCATAGCATAAATGTAACTTCATCCAAGGAGAAGGTTATAATCTAACTAAGATTTGAATACCTCTATGTCAATAAGAACCGTCTTACCAACTAATGATATGGGGACATGCAGAAGAATTCCTTGGGATTTGGTGGGGTGGCCATCATAGGCATGTAGTGTAGTGGTAGATGGTTGGAGGGTAGGAGATTCAAGTTCCTGCCATACCAATGTTGACATGACACAAGTGGATTCCCCTTCATCAACAATACATCGATGCACAACCAAATTCCAAATTGATACCAAAATATGGAAGGAAATGGTTGATGGAATTCTAGGCTTTCCATTGTCCAAATCAAATGTGATCATTCTAGATTCGAAGGGATCCATGACACCGAGTCCAAACAATAATTATTTTCGTTGTGATGGGAATGTTTTCAACACTTGTAGAGCATACATGGTCATAGCTGATTGGGCCAAGTCATCAATGATGCTATATTTCACCACATATCTAGTTGTGGCATTGTTGGTGATCCATCCCATGGGGAATCATGGTCCTTGATCTGCCTCATCAGGGGGGAGTGGGGGTAATTTAAGGGGTATGTTGCTTCTGTTGGATGTGGATTCCGATGATGTGTCAGTGGTTTTAGTAGTGGATCCATATTGATTTATCCTAGTATGGAAGTTGACCTCTTCAGTTGTCAAGGCTAGCAGGTGATGAACACCTGTCTCTATAGGTGGGGGCGCAATGGGAGTTGTAGGAGCGTGGGGGGGAAAAGGTGAAGTTTCTACCAATCCTTAGAGTGGTAATGGGTTTTGGAGCACCATGGGCGGAGGGCTTGGTGGTGCTATATTGGGTTGAGCTTGAGATTGCACATTGGTATTGCATTGAGCTTCGTTTTAAAGAAACTGTTTGGTGAGTTCCATGTGATGGAATTCATGAGTGTAGTGGCCATAGACATTGCATAGTTTTCACAGATGCTTGCTATGTAATGGAGCATTTCGACAAAGTGGGTTAGTTTGTTGAGGGTTGCGAGCTGATGGGTTAGTGTCGGTGTTGTTGAGAGGATTTGGCTGTTGGTCGCCTCCTTACGGTTGGTTGTTACCCCAATTCTTGGCTCGGTTTTTCTTTCCCTGCCATTATTGGTTATTAGGGGTGGGTTTGTTGGGACAATTCTGCTGAGAAAAATCTTGTCCCATGGGTGTCATAAGAGCTGGGGTAGGGGCTAGAGTGGCTTGCACAGGTTCTGCATAGTAGACTGAAGGAGCTGGAGGGGCTACGAATCCGGTAGTTGGTCACAAATATGGTTATGCTATCCAAGTTGTCGCATGGGCATGTTGTTGTGGCGCGGTTTGTGCATAGGAGGTTGTGGCTCCAGAATGAGACATCATCCTTGAGTAGTAAAGGACCTGGTTTGGTTGTGCAACACTAGGGGTGTTTCTTGGGTGCAGTGGCATCCTAGGAGGTGCCGCATAGTACTCTGGGTGATGGGAGATAGAACCTATGATTCCATCCGCGGCATGGGATTCCCCTAATGCATCATAGTGAGAGGTATCAGTACGAGGAGCATTTGGAATGATTATGTAAAGGTATCTAGACTGAGCATAAATCAAGTCAAATTGTTTGGCCTTCAAGACAGCCTCTTCCTTGGTTTGGGGACATTCTGAGGCAACGTCCTTGGCTATAGGTGGTAGTAAGGTTTTTAGGAACCAATCTAGAAAGATCTTGTCATCAAGATAAATCTTGCACAGACTATGGCATCACCGGCACTCATGGATGTGGTCAGTTATATGAGTCATAGTGTTTTGGAGGAAAGATAGAAAGATCTCAATTCCCTCATCATATTTGACGGGGAGTTGGAAATATTGTAGCAACATGAAGGATAAGGAATTGAATTTAGGATAAGAGGCTTGAGGTAGCTCAATATGTTATTTGGCTGCAGTGTTGGTGAGGGTGCCCTAGAACAACCTAAGCCTGATCGAATCATCCACAATGTTGTTTGAAGAGCACCATAGGTGAAATGACATGATGTTTTTTTAAGGGAACTCACCTGCCTTCCCTTCAAACTTTGGAATGTATGATGGGAGTTTGGTTGGCATAAGAGGCCAATGGGGTTGATGAATGATTGGATCATTGGTTAACCTAGCCAAATCAGGAAAGTTAAGGTGAGCCAGGAATGGGAGGTTATACCCAAGGTTGGTGAGGGAGGGATCATCAGTGGCACCTGAGTTTGCAGGAGCGTTATTTCCATGCATGACTAGGGGCACTTGAATTTGACTTCCCACAATGGGGATAGTCGAGATAATCATGGAAGGGACACTATCCCCAGGTATGAAAGGTGGCACTATGGGAATTGTAGGGGTTAGTGTGGGGCCTACACTAATGGG
Source organism: Pseudotsuga menziesii (assembly GCA_001517045.1). Lineage (NCBI taxonomy): Eukaryota > Viridiplantae > Streptophyta > Pinopsida > Pinales > Pinaceae > Pseudotsuga > Pseudotsuga menziesii. Next base: position 25,208 of record LPNX010703056.1, on the reverse strand, counting down.
TATTGAATTCACAATTGCAGTGGTACTGGGACCGCTTGCCAGGATGTTGGTGATGATGTGAGGCATGGACGTGCGTCTTCTACCAACCACCCCTCTGGAGAAGGTATCAAGACTTACGCCATCCATGGGGACATACGGTGCGATGTGCAGGTTTGGCTCGAATTTGTAGGAATTCAAGTCAAAATCAGAGGTTGTATGGCCTTCTGATAGTGAGGAGGGTTGTTGAGGATGGCCTCAACGGTGATGGTCTAAAGACCCAAACTGAGGGGGATCGCCTCTTAGGCGTGAGGAAGAGCGTGGTGGATCTATGGTGTCTTGTTGGTGGTAACCGGTAATGAATTTTAGAACCCAGTTTTAATGGCTTCCTATTAGCTCACAAATGGTCACTCGACCACCAAGACTACCAGAAGATAGCACTTGGGATTTTCCTCACAAAGGAGTTTCTAGTCAATCGGAAAGGGTCGTTTCCCATTTCACTTGGTAATTCCTCTCATTGGCCAGCTAATTTGGGGTCCCCGTGGTACTCCTCATAATGTGTTTTAGGGCATATCCGAAGCACTTCCCATGGTTAAGGCAGTTGAGACTTATGCCGTCAAACCAAAATATTTTGATTAAATAAATTGGTTACTTTTAAGGTTCGCTTAGGGTCATGAACTGAGTTCGGTTGAATTATATGGTATGAGTGTGTGCACTTTGTGTATGAGCTTGTTATTACTTTTATTATTATTTTTCAATTATGTGGTGAGCAAATAAAACTGGATTTTGTATCCCTCAATTCCAAGAAGGAGTGATGGGATCTCATCAAAGTGGGAACATGCCCACCTATAAATCCACAGTTCACTCCTCAAATGCAAGGTTACTCAATAGGGAGGATGTGAACACCATGAAACCTACAAAGGTTTCCACCCCCTCTAGCTTCCAAGACACGTGTTTATAGTGGAAAAGAACAATGACAAAGATAGGTGCCTATTACTAAGCTTGCTCAACCCTGTGTCTTATCTCAAAAGACCCTAGACAGTGATGACTGAGTAGAGGAGGAAGGGATGAACAAGATGGTTAATTCTCAATGTATTTTAATAATGAAATACTGAAATAATATTGTAGAAAATAACATAGCAGTAGGCATATTTGCATTTTAACACTAAATCGAATGTACAATTGAACTACAAAAATAGATAAGCAAATGAATGTTAAACTTATTGTGAAACAAACAAGTCACTTCTAGCTGCTAGACAGTGGCAACTAATTCGCACAAACATTCTAAACAGAAGTGACAGGCTCAACTATGGGACAAAATAAACCAGTGATAGTGCCCAGGGAGATAGGTCTCTCCTTTTGGGGCTAAAATAGTGACCAGGTTGCCTCTGAGTCTGAAAAGAGCCACGACAGTGCACTAGGAGGTGAAAGACACACCTTTTGGGGCTTAATAGGAAATTGGGTCACTCCTTTCAGGCCTACATAGGTGACTGGGTCACTCCTTTCAGGCCAAAACCAGTGACTTGGACCGAAAACTAAAAAAAAATAAAAAAACAGAGTCAGGAATGGCTGACAGTAACTGGTACTAGGATCGAATAGACTTGGATCGGCCTCATGAGGGCTCGATCGAGAATGAAAATGAAAGAAAAATTGCAAAGAACTACTACAAAACCATTAAAAACCTGCAAGAACTATTAAAAAACTAGGGATCTTGAGGGATCGACCTTGTTTGGTCACCAAACTGTGGCTGGGTAAAAACAAGGCCACGTGCTAATGCACCTTCCTTTTGTCAAAGGGATAGAAGGATAGAGTCTGCAATGGGAAATGAGCTGCAACAAAAACTGTTAGAAGCAAAAATAAATAAACATCTGCGAACTAAAAACTAAACAAAAAATGGTGATATTCTTATACCTCATATCTGTTTCAAAAGGGGCCACCATGTCCAAACTAAGAAACAACACTGCCTCTCCACAGGCTTGGGTAGTGTGGAGGTTGACTCAACACACAAGAGGGGGGGCTAATGGTGAAAATGGAGTGGATGGGATGAGTAGCTTGAGAGTGATGGTCTCTCAAGGACTCATGCAAGTATAATAATGATAGGGAAAACAAGTCATCTGTGATGGGGACCTCCTCCCCTCTATTTGTAGTTTTTTCTCTCATTTGAGGTTTTAAGCCCCTGGTTAGGGTTTTGGGCCCTACCTAGGGTTTTATGCCCCTTTCTCCTATTTTTTTAGCTCCTTTCAGGTTTTTAAGCCATTTTTGGGGGCTTTAGCACCTTTGTGAGCTTTTTAGCTCCCTTGTGACTGTTTTTAGCTATTTTTGTGGCTTTTTAATCCCTTTTTATTTATTTTTGAGTTGTTGAGAGAGAGTAAGGCTAAACATAGGGGTGGAGGTTAGGAAATGGATGTCTGTATGTGGTGTAGGCTCTATAGAGCAAGTTAAGCAATTTTTTTCATTAACAACATGTCTAGCATCTAATTGAGTCATTGGGCCTTCCACCACTTCTTCTTCTGTAGAGTTTACAATTCAAAAATTTATGACCAAAGTTAGAACAAAAATAACAATAACCATTGAAACCACTTTAATACCTGGGAATTTGGTTCCATATTGAAGTTGTTTCTTTTCTGAGCTTGCTTTGAGGAATAGACCTAGCTCCTTGTTGCATTTTTTAACTTCCAAATTCCTTTTTTCATGTACAAGTGCATGAGGAGGAGCTTTCGACGTTGATGAATTTGCTTTTGGATTCTTTGGAGATCAAGTGTCATATTCATATTTTTCTTTATTATTCTTGTAACCAATACTAGTCTTATCACATGGAGATATTTGGCAATCCAAGATCTTATCTAGGAAAATTGAATTGTACTTTAACTCAACAAAAGCACCATTCTTCTCACCTTTATTCCTAAGATTGACTACCGCCATTTCCAGCCTTTGGATTATTTTCTCCTTTTCTTCGAATCGATTCTTCAATATTTCTTCTATCATCTTAGATTCCTCCAGCTAAGTCTTTATATCATGATTATCCTCCCTGGTTTCTTGAAGCTCTTATGATTCTTCACTAGGCTCTTCTCGTTCTTGTATTTGACTGAACAATTCAGTATTTAGTTGTTCAACTTCAGCATCCTTTTCTTTCATCTGATCCTACAACTCTTTGTCCTTCTGTTTGTGCTTTACAAGCAACACTTTCATTGGCATGGTCTTCTATTGATATTCATTCAAAGAATCCAATATTTTATTTTTGAACTTCGTGAATTCACTATGGTTCATATTTACTAAGTTCATGACCCAGTTGGTTCTGAGATCAATATTCAGCAACGTGAGATGTATCTCATGTGCAACCTTTGATATCCCTCCATACCCATCTACAAGAACTTTTTCAATTTCATCACACAAGCTATTATTACAATCACAAGAGTCAATACCTTTAATGGAGTCCTCTTCTTACTTCTCTTATTCTTTATTGATCTCTTATGCGGGCTTGTTTTTTTATTCCTAATCTGTATTTTTGGGTTCTGGTATTTCCTTTTGATACTCACTTTCCAAATTGAACCATAGGTCTTTGGTTGAACTGTATTCCCATACACTTTATTCCACTGAGCTAGGAATTCCATCCATGAGGAATTCAAGGTTGTATAATTGTCCTTTTTTTCTTCCTTCTGTACAGTTTACTTTCCCTTCATATTTGATGGAGAGGGTGGATTGATCACAATATCCAAAATGCAAAATTTCTTTAGATATGCCTTCATCTTTCTCCTCCAACTTAAATAATCTTTCATATCAAGTACAGGCATGCCATTGCTTGATGACTCTTATTTTCCTTCCATTGCGTCTAAGGATATCCTTCAAGCTCGATAAGGTTGTGATGGAGGCCATCTCTAATACCAATTGTTGGACACACTGGATGCACTAAGAGAGGGGTGAATTAGTGCGAGAGAAATTATAAACTGTTTGCCTTATTTTGATCAATCAGAGCCTATTAATCATTATGTCATCAATTGCATAATCAAATTCACGCATAATAAGCACATTCGTCACATCAAAGAGACATAAGAATATATGTAATTTGATATTTATTTATTGTACATGGAAGACTACAATATTCTCCTCCAACTTAAATAATATTTCATATCAAGTACAGGCACGCCATTGCTTGATGACTCTTATTTTCCTTCCATTGCGTCTAAGGATATCCTTCAAGCTCGATAAGGTTGTGATGAAGGCCATCTCTAATACCAATTGTTGGACACAATGGATGCACTAAGAGAGGGGTGAGTTAGTGCGAGAGAAATTATAAACTGTTTGCCTTATTTTGATCAATCAGAGCCTATTAATCATTATGTCATCAATTGCATAATCAAATTCACGCATAATAAGCACATTCGTCACATCAAAGAGACATAAGAATATATGTAATTTGATATTTATTTATTGTACATGGAAGACTACAATATTCTCCTCCAACTTAAATAATCTTTCATATCAAGTACAGGCACGCCATTGCTTGATGACTCTTATTTTCCTTCCATTGCGTCTAAGGATATCCTTCAAGCTCGATAAGGTTGTGATGAAGGCCATCTCTAATACCAATTGTTGGACACAATGGATGCACTAAGAGAGGGGTGAGTTAGTGCGAGATAAATTATAAACTGTTTGCCTTATTTTGATCAATCAGAGCCTATTAATCATTATGTCATCAATTGCATAATCAAATTCACGCATAATAAGCACATCCGTCACATCAAAGAGACATAAGAAAATATGTAATTTGATATTTATTTATTGTACATGGAAGACTACAATATTCTTGATTACAATCAGCACCAACTAATGAAAAGAGCACCAACTCTTGTAACAAGACCCAAACTAGTTTTCTTAGCTCCAACTAAGAAGGGTTTGAGGATTCCAATCCTCAAGTGAAAGATTCTTCTTGCAAGAAATAATATGGATCTTCTACACAACCAACCTATGTTGTGCACATCAATCTATGTGCATCACTCTGTTGGTCAATCTTCTCAGCATTGCTGCTCATTTCTACAACTTACCAAGGTCTGAAACATCATAGGGTATGATCATAGGGTACTATTCCTTCATCATCATAATCTTGGGGAATGCATCATGGTGCACAAGACATAATCCTAATACATAGTCATATCATGCATCAAATCATCATATTAGTGAACTGTACCACTACTTATACTCATAGTCATCATGGTATATAAAATGTATAGTCATCATCTTCAAGCATGCAAAATTATTGAGCAAGGCACCATCATGTACATCATCATGTATCATCCAAGAATTATTCAATCATCATAATGCTTGTATCATCTTATTATCATAATGCTTGAATTATCTCATCACCATAGTGAAAGTATTCTATATATATATCACTATGCATACATTAATTTCATACATACCATGATCTCATGAATTCTGAACTTGCACCTTACATTTAGACTTCAACAAATCTAGGACTGTGTGAATTATTTTAAAGATGCCACCTTCGATGACGAAAGTCTTAGTAGATTGTTGATGTATGTTGTAGATACACTCCACATACTTAGATCTTGGTTGTCATTGGCAGTACATAACTTTTCATGCCACTTTCAAAAATGTAGAAAACTTTAACCATTAATTCGTGACTTTCTCCATGATAAAATGTGTCCAAAATATGTCTATGTCTACAATTCTTCTCCCATGAAGTTTAGAGTCAAACTGCCTCAATTCACACAGTCGAAGAGATTTTCTAATTCGTTGGTTTGACCCAATGCAATTCCAAAGGACTCATTTAGGGATTTTAACAAAAACATTCAAAAACTTCCCCCCCCCCCCCCTAAAAAAAATGGATCACAGACTATTGTTTCCATATTCAGGTCCTCTTCTTACTGCTGCTATCAAGAGTTTGTAATGTGGAGGAGGTGTTATAACAAGGCTTGCTGCAAAGTTAGGGAATTTTCATTATTTCTACAACTGAGACATATTGTTGCTGGAATCTTGCATCTTATCCTAGACCTGCTACACTACTCCTTCACCTGAAATTATCACAATCATCATTCTTCACCTTGCCATTGTAGGTTGAGAAAATTTTGTGATTGTTTGTAAGTCTAGAGTTGTAGAAACGAAATATTAAAACAAAAAAAAATTGCTCCTTTCCAAAAATTCATGACTGAGGCTCTACTGCTGCAAAATTCGGACTGTTGTAACCCTTGGCTACTCTTACCTGAATTTCTTCAGTCCTTCAAAAATAAGATCTATCCTTTTCATTCGAAAATCATACAACAAAATGAGTGAGGGCGTTGGCCTATTTATACTCATTTTCAATCATTTTTTGGGGGACGACCTGATAAATAAATATTATTTTGATGGACTTGACTTATATATCAAGGTAAAAATAATTTTAATTTTTTTGGCATGCCATCCCTCCAATTTATAATTGCTTTTGGGTTACTTTGACATCCTTGCCTATCCACATACATGAATTGAAGGAGGATTTTAAGGTCAACAAATTTATTTTGTGCTTTTATTTTTTCATGCAAACCCTTCCTTCAAGGGTCAAACCTTACATTAAAAATTTCATGTATTATGTTTATTTTCTTTTTGACCCATGACTTATTCAAAATTCAACCGGTTTGTCCACATGTTGTATTAATCCATTAGGGATTCCAAGGACATTCCATGTGCAAGGGCATGCATGGCCAAGGACCTAACATACACAAGTGACCAAATGTCTAATGTGTCATCATATAAGTGGGTGCAATGTCTTCCTTATTCCCTAGGACCATCCCCAAGGGTTCTAAGACTTCATCAAGTCAACACATACCACATGATTAACTCAAGAGTACAAGGAAATTTAAACCATTAATTATGGGTCCAAAGGATTCTTTGAGGCCTTGTTTATTAAGCCAAGGGAATCCACAATATTTCAAATACCATACAAGATCATCATCATCATACAAGATATCCATGACCCCAACAAGGACTGGAAGGTCATCAAACCACTAAGTGTGGCTCCAAGAACTTCATCAAGTAAGGGGATTTATAGGCTTCTTCAACCACCTTAACCATACTAGGATACCTCCAAGGGTCAAGATCCATCATAACATCACCTATGGGGTTTCCAAACCTTCTCCTAGGGTACCATGACCTCATCAAGGAATGAATGACCACATAATGGGTTATTAATGATTCTCCAACCTGTTCAGGGATTCTCCATCATCCACATAGGATTCAACACCATCTCTAGGGTCTTCAACACCATCAGCAGGACCTTCATCATCTTCAACAAGACCTTGTCAACTAGGTACAAGGTGTTTCAAGCCACAAACCCACTCTATAATGGGTCCAAGGTACTGTAAGTGGGACTTGGTGGAATCAATGACAACATGTGGGGTCACTACAATTCCATGTTGGAATCAATGACAAGTTCATCAACAATCTCCCCCTTTTTCATTGATGACAAAAACTCATGCTCCCCCTATGAGTATGCTCCCCTTTTGTCTTCATATGTCCTTTTATATTAATATCTCTGTTATAGTGGATTTCACCACTCTAGGTGAATCACACTTTGTATGGCCTTCCCCTGTCCCACTGCAGACTCCTTAGACTCTATGGACCACTTTTTGTCCTTTGATGTTTCCTTGATCATCCCTAAAAACATATGAAAAATGATATACATGACTTTTAAACCTATAATCGTGTATATACGCGGGTTTGACCACTAAAATCGTGTACATCGGGATGTGTGCATAATCCAAATCCTTTTGGAGTTTTCCTTGACATGGATCCGACTCATTTGACTCCTGGCCTTCCCTATGCCTTGAGATCACTCGGATTCGACCTTTCATTACCCCTTTGAAAAGCTATATAAGGAACCCCTTGGTACATTGAAGGAATAAGAGATAATTGAGAGCAAAGAAACTATAGTCCATTGTTGACAGAACTTATGCTTGAGTCTGCATCCCTTTGTCCCTTGGAGCACTAGTGTGTTCCTCCCAATCTTGCCTTTTTCTTGTGAGCTTTCTATCGAGAGATGGAGGATTGAGGTGGTGGAGGCCCAAGTGGGGGATTCAGTTTCTTCGGTTCGCAAATGTGCCGTC
>LPNX010703056.1:0-16949 GCA_001517045.1 Pseudotsuga menziesii | reverse complement strand
TGTTTACTTGTTGTTGAGGAAGTAACAGATCAATTCAAGCTGAAGATTGGAAAGCTCAACAGGGATCTACTTCAACCGTCCAGAATAAGGTACGAGGTCTAATCCTTTAGTGTTAGAAATTTAATTTCTATTGCATATTGGAAAGGATTGATTTCTGGAGTCAAGCTGTCTATTGTGGTACCCCAAGCCATAGGAATTTCTCTCCGTAATAGAACTGGCGACCCCGCTGGGGATGTTCCTTGTTTTTATTTGGGGGTTTGCAGGCACAATAGGATTGATATTATTGACATGCTCTTTGTTTCTCCCTGTTTCTGTGTCGCATTTTATAGTATGTTTGTCCATTGACACTCCCCTTTATTGGTTTGGCCTTGGCATACTTTTTACCACTGCCTTCTCTGTATACGCAGGTTTTTGGCTAAAAGTTGCGTACATACGTGGATTTTTGGCCAAAAGTCATGTACATATGCAGTTGTTCTTTAAACAGTTGTGTACATCTTCCCTTTTCACGAGTTTGATGTTGTGGGAAGTTGTTGGGTGGGTTGTGAGTGTGGTTGGGTCTTCCTTGGGTCTGATGTTGTCTGTTGGATGCTTCTTTTGTGACCAGAGACCGCTTTTTCATTGATTTTCTTTGAAAGTAGTTTTAGTCATTTATCCTTTTTGTTTTGCCATTAGTGCATTACTCTTTTTTGTCTTGGTGTCTTGCTGGGCTTGTCTTTTATACTTGTTGCAGAGACTGAGAGTTTTAGATAACTTTTATTGCATTTTTCATTCTGTTATATTGAAAAATACAAAGTAGTTGCACTCGTGGTTGCATCTTAGATATGGATTTGAGGAGGTACTTGCATTGGATTGCTTGGATGAGAGTTGTATTTAGGAGTTCATATAGGAAGGATTGCATTGGCATTCACAAAGGAATATATATTTATGCATCTCATGTAGTGGCATACCCTATTTTTCATTTGACAAAGATTGCACTTAGCATTGTTTGTTATGGTGTGAATATTTATTTCACTGCTGATTCATAATGTCATTAGTTGCACGGCCATTTCCCTTTGAGCAATTACAACCAATTAAAATCAACGCATAATAAAATGAATTACACTCTTTTCTTTTATAGGGTGCACCAACAAGAATAGGTTTTAGGGTCTTGGAATAGTTCATTGAGAGTAAATTCTCCAAGACCACTAAACAACAACATGTATGTGTCTGTCTAGGTGAGTGTGTGAAATACTTGGTATAACCAGTGTTTCTCAGGATCCTCCTCTCAAAAGGGAGTTAAGCACGAGGCAGTGTGAGCGGTTATTGATTGGGATGACCCCTAGTCATAATTGAGTAGCACCGGAGATATTTCCAGGATTGTATTCATATCTGGGGGCTCTTTCAATAGTTTCAGGCTTTGCTACCCTACACATACGGTCAATCCCGCCTGCGACTATCTGCCTGAGCATTGATTATATTGAGGTGACCTTAGTTGCATTACCTAGATTATCGAGGGGGTACTTGCAGAGGTTATTCTGTAGGTGTCCTGGCCAGGTAGAGGTTGGACAGCACAGTCGCTTTATGTGTTGAAAATGAGGGCCACTATAATTGGTTACATACCTCCGCTTATAGTGTATGGGAGTTTCGAGCCTCTCCTAGGTGAGACATACCTGCTGCATTCGGGAGCTCACATATCCTCCCCTTGGTTTGCTTGTATTTTGGCTGTATATTTTCTTAGGAGTGTACTCTTTGTGCGCTAGTTGGCTTTTGGGATCGCGGTTACTTGAGTATATTTATGCTCTCTTGAGTTTGGGTCCTTTTATTTTCAGCATTCCTGGTATCCTATCACCCGTCCTTAGTCCTAGTATGGACCCTGGTGTCAGACGATGGACTACTATGTTCAACCTTGACACCTCTATTCACATAGTAGGACATGTACTCGTAGCAGTTTGTGTAGAATACTTTCTAGATTGGTGGCATCTCTTATATGCTACCTCCTTGATTGTGTCAGTGTTCATGAGATTTTAGCTCTCGTGACTTGAGTCCAGTATATGTTAGATATTTCCAGCCACTATGGAGATCTTGATCTATTATATATCTTCAACCATTTTGGATATCATGGTCCTTTGTATATCTTCATCATGGAGATTCTGATCTATGTATATTGTACGTGGCGATGACCACATATGTGATATCATGTATCATGACTATTCATGGCCATTATACTCTTATGTATCCGGGACTGCTATATGTATTTGCAGTTGTATGCAGAGTTGTATTATTGTACTATGTTGATTGGGTGGCTGGTCTTCCATTTGGGATCCTTCATCACTCCACTTCTGGGATGGACTTATAATGTATTTCGGCCATCGTATGACCCCTCTGACCTCACACATTAGGGGGCATCTATTATAGCGGATTTCACCACTCTAGGTAAATCACACTTTGTATGGCCTTCCCCTATCTCACTGCAGACTCCTTAGACCCTATGGACAACTTTTTGCCCTTCGATGTTTCCTTGATCATCCCTAAAAACATATGAAAAATGATATACGCAACTTTTAAACCTATAAGCGCGTATATGCGTGGGTTTGACCACTAAAACCACGTACATCAGGATGTGTGCATAATCCAAATCCTTTTGGAGTTTTCCTTGGCATGGATCCAACTCATTTGACTCCTGGCCTTCCCTATGCCTTGAGATCGCTCGGATTCGACCTTTCATTACCCCTTTGAAAATCTATATAAGGAACCCCTTGGTACATTGAAGGAATAAGAGAGAGATGAGAGAAAAGAAACTATAGTCCATTGTTGCCGAAACTTATGCTTGAGTCTACATCTCTTTGTCCCTTGGAGCACTAGTGTGTTATTCCCAAGCTTGCCTTTTGCTTGTGAGCTTGCTATCGAGAGATGGAGGATTGAGGTGGTGGAGGCCCATGTGGGGGATTTCGTTTCTCCAGTTCGCAGACGTGTCGTTAGAGGTTGTACCTTGTAATCTCTGATTTATATTAATAGAAATATCTTTTCCTGTCCAATAATGTGTGTTTGAATGAATATTTTATCCATGGGATTATGTCAAATGCTTGTACATTATTGATTATATATGCTAGAATAGATCTAACACCATGACATATAGAATGCTTGTATTGTTTACTTGTTGTTGAGGAAGTAACAAATCAATTCAAGTTGAAGATTGGAAAGCTCAACGGGGATATACTTCAATCATCTGGAATAAGGTACGAGGTATTATCCTTTAGTGTTAGAAATTTAATTTCTATTGCATATTGGAAAGGATTGATTTCTAGAGTCAAGCTGTCTGTTGTGGTACCCCAAGCCATAGGAATTTCTCTCTGTAACAATCTCCCCCTTTGGAATCAATGGAAAATGGTGTCCATATACCTGTATCTGAAATCCAAACCCTCTACAAAATCCCAATCTAAATCCCAACTAGAATATCCAAATGATTTATGTTGAGCTGAGGGAACCAAATAGTGTTTTCATGACAAGGGGGTTGTTGTGAATAGAGCATACCAAGATACACAGCATGACAAACCACAGGTGTGACCAGAAACACAAAATAAAGTGTTGTTCAATATCCAAAGAGAAAAGGAATTTCTTGGATGTGCAACAAGAATCAAGCATCGACATCTGCTCCTACACTGCCAAGAAGACCGATAATGAAGATGCCTAAAAGGTTCGATCAGTTATTCCGAAAGCAATGGACAGGAAAGGTTAGTAATCTTAAAGATTTTTTTAAACATTTCTTATAGATAATACACAATAAATATGATGTCAGATAATTAACATCTCTAATAGAATAACATCAAGAAGACGTGCGACCACATAGAAGAGTAAACCATGTGGGAAAAAGATTAAAGACCAGTCACGAGTTAAGAATGACTGCCCATATAGGATATTACGATATGGACTATATTATCCTAGATTTGGGATCTATTGTCAATATTCTAATGAGAAAAACATATGAAAGAATGAGAAAACCACGAGTCAAATGGTATCTTATTCAATTTAGATTAGCAAATCAGTCAAAAGTCCTACTTATCGTTCGTTTGACTTAAGTGTCTGTCGAGGTAGAAGTCCTAAGAATGTATGTTGACTTTGAATTAATTGACATTATCAATGACACAAATCCATATCCTACCCTTTTTGGGATCATCTGGGTGATGGATAATCATACCATCATCAATTTTAAGAAAAGAATATTATCATTTGAATATTCAGAGTTAAGGGTGGTTGCACCAATTCATCTAATAGAAGGTTAGTGATACTTCAAGCCAATAAATAATGAAGGATAAGGAGATTATATTGACCTTATTTATGGCATTGCATATACAATAAACAATTATGTAAATCCAATAGCTAGCGGAAATCTTAATTGACGAAGTATTAGTAGGATCTTATACATCATATTATGGCAAAGCCTTGATAAACTAGCAAAATCCGATGCATGAAGTATCCATGAGAAAGTCTGGAATAATTGCACGTTCTGTGCAATGACTAGGAGTTGAGGAAAGTGAGATACCTACATATGAATTTTTAACTAAACTTGCATATTTTCTAATAGAGTTTGAAGAAAAAGTCATAGAACATCAATGCTTTTCCTCATTGGACTTTGTGTTGAAACTTTACACCTTCCATATGGTGGGTCGCACAAAAAGAATCTATCTCAGAATAGCCACAATGTTGAAGATTATTAGAGATAAGGTTCGTAGAAGAGGTCATTTATACTAGTCAAAAGTATACCGGATTGACTAATCTTGTCGACCATATTGATTATTGACGTGTGACATGGGAGGAATTTCTGTAACAGGAATGGGTTCATCAATTCATCCACATGTTAGATAGGATACCAAGAAAATATTATAAATCAGTTGAACTGAGACAAGGGACTATTGAATGGGATGAATTAGCTACTAGATTCATACACACATTTTAATTTGTTGATTATTATCCATCAATTGATGTTGCAGTGCAAGAGATCAAGACAAAGATATTTGAAGATATCCCTGTTGTAATGACAAACTTCAATCAGCGTGGTGTAACAATCCAGCACTGGATGGAGTGCTATAATGTGACTAGAGAACCTAATGCTAATGGACAACTTATGCAAACATAACTGAGTCTGAAGGTACACACATAGTGGAAGGATTTGATATTTCTAGCATCTAAATTATGAATCCACTAATCTCAAAAAAGTAAATATTGGCACCCTGGAGAATCCAAAATTTTCCAATATTGGAGATTATTGGGATGATGAGACTATCAGGAAAATCACATATCTATTTCATGAGTGTCAATATATGTTCCCTATTAAATTATCATATATGAAAGGGATTGTTAGATACCTTGTAGAAATGAATATACCTTTAAATCTCGACATAAAACCTATCAAGTAGTGACCATACTGATTGAATTTGCGGTATAAGGAAAAAGTCAAGGTATATCTTAACTGAATGTTGGATATGGGTATCATAGAAGTTGTAGAAGAATAAGAATGGATCAATTTGATAATAGTGCAAGATAAAAAACTATTGGTGAAATGTGTATTTGCGTAGACCTAAGAAATTTGAATGATGTTTGTTTTACTGACCCAATTCCAACTCCATTTATAGATAACGTACTAGAGAGCATCAGGGGTAAATAAATTTACTCATTCACAGATGGGTTCTCTGGATACCATAAGATTATAATCAAAAAGGAACACTGACACAAAACAACCTTTGCAATGGAGTGGGATTATTTCCAATACACGGTAATGCCCTTTGGACTCAATAATGCTCATGTTATTTTTTCTAGAATAGTAGTGGTTTCCTTCAAATATTTTATTCATAAATTTCTTGAGGTCTACTTAGATGATTGGAAAATATTTGGGATCATTAAGGATCATATTGGGAGGCTTACAGTGATGTTGGGCCATGTAGTTTGTCACGATGGAATCGTGGTCATCCCTGCCAAAATTATGATTATCATAAACCTACCACCACCTACCGTACTGAAGCGATTGAGAGATATATTGGGGCATATAGGATACTACATAAAATTTATCAACGATAAGCGGAGGTGACTACTCTGATGGAGAAGTTATTGCATAAATATGTTAAGTTCTAGTGGACGGAAATTTTCCAAGAGAGTCTGAAAACTTAAAAGAACAATATGGTTACAATGCCCATACTTATATTTCTAGACTAGAAAAAGGAATTTCATGTACATTCCGATGTGTCGTCTGTCGTGCTTGGCATGGGACTAACGTAACCTAGTGAAGGGTCGATTGATCATCCTATTTCCTTCATTAGTAGAAAATGATCAATGGTAGAAAAGAACTATACCATGATGAAAAGAGGACTATCTAGGTATACACTCTACAGAAATTCAAACACTACTTATTGGGTATACATTTTAAAATATACATAGATCATTGAGTATTGAAATACCTGGTTAATAAGCCAGTGTTGGGGGGGAATATTTGCTAGTGGATTCTCCTTTTTTCAGGAATTTGACTTTGAAGTCATTGTCAAACCGGGTGGACTGAATTTAGGACCAGACCACCTGTCAAGCATTGAAAGTGGTGATGAACCTGGTGACCTCGACAATAGTCTCCCTGATATAAGTGTTTTTTCAGTGATGTTCATGAAGTGTCATCTTGGAAGTGTCGACATGGGATGAAATCATGGGAAAGTGGTCACAGGAAGAGATGTGTCATTTTGGGCTATAAGACATCTCTTTTTTTTTGTAAATCTAGTATCCTAACTCTGAAAAAGTGTAAAACAATACAAAGGATAAGTCTCTTAGTCTAGGTGAACTAAGGTATGTCATTTTCATAGTTAGTTGACAAGGTTTGAAAAAGGGGTAAACTATCACCAGACCGATGCACCCTCAAAAGTAGCATGTAGCCCGAGTTTAATGAGTGTGAAGGAAGGAAAGATCACTCGAAAAGATCCATTTGATTACGAGAAATGTCGATTACAACAGTAAATTCGATGCTTTGTTTTTTATGTTTTAGCGATCATGAAAAATACATAAAGTATGCTCGTGATCTTTTTCATGTTTAGTTCTAGAGCATGAGAAAGAGAAAACTAAGATCGAAAAGGTTATTTTTCCGTAATTTTAGTCATTTAGGTCTGAAAAAGAGATAAACCTATGCCTGAAGATACTCTTCTAGATTCCAAATAAATAATAGTATTCTTTTTTCCTAAGTAATCCACAAGGTCGAAAAAAGGGTAAACTACATATGCGGATGATTGTTTAATTTACCTTAACGAGTTTGAACAAAAAAGTTTACTTGGAAATATAGTCAATTTTAAGGAGTCAGACCAGCACTTAAACATAAATCCATATATTTCCTGTGAAGTTTTAATGAGTCCAAAAAAGTCAACTCATGACCTCCTTACTATTTTTAATGAGCTCGAAGAAGAGCATAAAGAATGCTCTAAATGCAAGGAGACGAGTGTCATAGGCAGGAAACTAGTTCCAAGCGTGAGGAACAAACCTATGCATAATTCAAGGAACATGAGAAAGATAAAGACACTCAGGGAATGTCTCATCAAGGTAATTGGTGTCAAGTTGCAAGGAAAAATGGTACAAGGCTGAGCGATGATGAGAGCAAAGATGAGGGCTTATACAACAAGCTAAAACATTGGAAGATAACATCATGATCATAAGCATGATCAGGGTACATGCAAATGCAGTTACAACGTGAACAACAAGGGGAGGTCAATAAACAATTGTGGATCCAACTACAAATCCTGTCTTCAATAAACAACAACATTAGATTCACATTCAGAAGAAACGATTTGATGCAGGTCTCTTTGGCAGAAATACATCTGACTTTCTTATCTTCTACAAAAGTTGCAGTCAAGGAAGAATCAACCAAAGAGGAATCTATAGTTTCAATATCTAAGGGTTTATGATCAATAAGATCAACCTCATAAGAAAAGAAAAAGTCAATAAGGGAGATAGAGTCTGCAGGGACAAACTCAATATCACAGGAGTTGAAAAATTCATAAGAAAAAACAAACTCATTAGGATCACTGACTTGTTGTTTGAAGGAAGAGTTAAAGGACTCAACAAGATGAAAATAAGGAGATTGATCAATAGAAATATCATTCTCATGAATCAAATCAGGGTTAGACTTAGTCAGAATTGAACCGATATCCATAAGATGGTCAGACTGTATCAAATACTCTAGAAAGACTTCATCCGAACGAAGGAGATCATTTGAGATAAGACACATGTCTAAACTTTTAAATGGATTGACAGAGTGGAGAGAAGGATCCACATTCTATATAGGATGACTCACCTAGTCAACTGCTGGGACCAAGTCCTAAGAAGGTAAGCATGAAAACAGAGGTTTCTTCTCAATAGCAATTGAACACAAAGAACATGAGGCGACATAGCTCACCCGTGGCGAGGTAGTGTCTATAGAAACACTGGGATTCAATAAAGGAAAGACTTGTTCTTTAGTTGGGTCAGAAGAGGAATCAATAAAATCCAACTGATCGATAGTGACAATTTATTTGCCATGATTAAAGTACATCACATGAAAAAATGTTGACACCATAGCCTGCATGGCATAAACATAACCATGCCCAAGGAGCATTTTAAAGTCTAAGGGGTCCTCAATAACCATGAAATCAACTAAGACAGTCTTCCCACCTAAAGTAACAGGCGTTTGAGAGAGAATTTCCAAGGATATACTAGTTCTTCTATCAAATGCCAGTAACTGACTAGCAGTTGACACAAGGTTGGGAGATCCCATGCCTTGCCAAGCATGAGCAGAAAAGATACTAACTGAGGCTCCTTCATCAACAATACAATGATAAATAATGGATTGCTCAACTTTGACCTTTATCTGGGAAAGTGCACTAGAAGGAAGGCATGAATCAACCATCCTATCCCAATCAAAGGAAGCAATCCAAGAGCTTCATGGGGGTTCATCCGAAGTGAGTTCAATGCCCCATTCTTCAGTAAGTTTTGAATTGGAAGTGAAGAAAATGTGACTAGAAGACACTTCACTCTCCAAAGGAAGAGTGGGATTTATCAATAATGGAATAGATTCAACTGCTTTGTGAAAGTCACTCTCTGAAGGGAGAGTGGGATTAACCAAAGATGACTGGTTCAATCACATAAGGATCACTCTCTGAAAGAAGAGTGGGGTGAGCCAAATATTGGGAAGGTTCAAACACTAGATCAACCAAAGGTTGAGTAGGTTTTTGAGAAACTACAGGTTGTTCAGGAGTAGGATAATATTGAGTCTCAGACCACACTATTCACACCTCTGTGATAGCAGGGCACTAGTGAGGAAGATGATCCCCCTCGCATAGCTTACAAGGGAACTTAATTTTTCCTTTTGAACGACCAGTTTTCTCAACGGTGTCAACATGACTAGTAGTGGATGACTATTTTCTCTTAGCATGAACTACATAGGCTGATAGTTTTCCCCCAGCATGACCTACAGAGACTAAGAGTTTTCCTCCAGCATGACCTACAGAGGTTGAGAGACTAGGTCCAACCTAACTAAGAGAGGCTGGTTGTTGAGAGACTTTAGGATATTAAAAAATAGGATGTTATTCACCACTTTTCCCACTATCACAACCCAGGTTCTATGCATCCCACTGATCCAATAACTACCCGAGATACCAACTTGATAGAGAAAGCCCCATAGGCAACACCTGTGAACTAGGCGCAATCTCACCTGAGATATCTCATAGATGGGAAACTGTCGAAACCATGTTTCCACGATTGTCGGGGAAGTATAGTCAAATGGTTCACAACCAAGGACCTCAACGAAGGCAGTAGGTCAGATGGATGGAGAAGTTGGTTCTGTACGAATGAGAACAACTATATGTCATCGCATGCAGCCTGACTTTCCTTTCTCGCTTGCAGCTCGCACAACTTGTGCAGCACAGCTGACTAGTGTTAATTGGCTCTATGACTTAAGTTGGGATTCATAATAGGAGTATATAGAATGATATATATTTAGACAGTGTCAATTCAGCAAGATATTTTGTTCATCCATCTACTGATTGCAAGAGACCCACAAAATCTGAACCATATTTAACATTACACTGAAAGAAACTACTAATCAATCACATAAACATTCTCCACATCAATCATTCATTTGGACACAAGAAATAATGTGGAAACCCATCTAGGAAAAAACACCAAGGTGCTTTTCATTTGGCATGAGAAAGGATATAGCACCTTGAATTTTACGAGGTATAGACTGATCTTGAGATATGTCTTTAGGCTTAGACACATAGTTCTCATGCTCTCTTGTTCGCTCATCTACTCTACTCCTACTCCTAGCGTTCTACTCCTACTATAGCCAAATTCGTGGCTCAAAATCCCTTCTATTGCTACCATACTCTTCCTAATTCTACTCCTCTTATGATCGCTCTGACCTTACAACATAATCGGCATCCCCCTCCATGGATTACCACTGAATCAAAATCTATTCGAAAATGAAAAAATATCAACGAAAACCTTACTAACTCTACAAACCAACCCTACTCTGTGACCTCAATCAAGGAGATAAAATAGGAAATAAGCCTGACCAACCCTCCAACCATTGAATCCTTCCTGTTTATACTAATTTACATGGCCACGCAGGGCTAACTGTATCCCAACAGTCTGTTAGCCGTCACCATCAGCCGCCCCTCTATTTATAGTTGTGGTAATCATGACTTGACACAAGGCTTTATCTGCCTGAGTTACAAATATCTTCTCATATGTGCATAGCTGCAGGATTACACCATCTCATACAACCCTAATCTAGATCCCGTATCTATCACTTTTCATCTGTTATGCCCTTGCGTACGTCCACGCTTGCCTTTCTACTACTGTGCACTTCTCTGTTCTATCTTCGTAGGCCCTTTTCATCCTTTGTGCTCTTCCTTTGCTTCTATCACAAACGCGTGCACATATTCCTTGGATGTGCATGTGAAGTTCCTTCTTATGCCCCTTTCCCAGGAAAATAGGCCCCCAACACTCACCTGTGGATCATCCCAAGAAACTAAGCAAGGGACATGTGATCAGCCCGATCTTGTGTGGTATCTTTTGGGAACGAAATTAGAGAGTTTTTTTTTTGTTGCAAATTTGTGATAGTTTCTTGTGTTTCTTGCTTCCTACTATCTTTAATCCATCCCCTTTTCACGTTTGGAATCGCTTGAAGTAAATCCATAGAATCAATCATAGAAGGTTTACTGCTACTAGAGCCAGCGTTAAGGCCCTTGCATTTTGCTGAACCGCGGGACCATTTACCTTTATCTTCAATCCTGGCATTATCCTTATCAGCGTGACCTTGACATTTCTATCTGAACTCTTTGAGTCTATTTGCAAATTGCTATCTTTACTGTAGTGGAGAGAAGGACATCGACATGGCTAGTTTCGCGGCATCTTTTTAGAGGATGCGAAGTGAAGGATTTGATTGCAGAGTTCGCTTGAGCTAGTAATGTAAGATGATGTGCTTCTTATTGAGACCAAGATCCCCATGAAGAGGAATGATGTATTTTCTCTGGGACTCTCTCATCATCTTATCATAGTCCGGCTCAAAATTAAGAAATGATGATTAGTGTCCCATTCTGACATAGCAATCCATGTGGCCTTGGTCCTTCCACCATTCTCATGCTCTGGGAAGTTGATGCGGCATTGATGTGGGTCACTGCGGCTTGTTCTCTTATTGTTCTTTCTCAAGTTTCTCTCTTTTATAGTGTTATTTTCACCAACCTCTTTTCCATATTTATGAACTTTGAAGACTTGTCCATATTGAAAATTGGACAAGTATTTCTATCCTAGGTTGTGGAGGTGAGGGAGTTGCCAAACTTTGACAACTTTCACCTGAGCAGCAGAGAATTCAAGCTGACTCTTTCCTATTGGACCTCGCACATCCTACCAAGGGTTGGAGATCCCGCCTGAAGATGGAAATGCCATGGCTATCTTTCAAGGCTGTAGAATTTGTGAAAGAATGCAGAGACTATGGACTGGTTCCCTCAGAGCTTGTCAAAATGGGTCGGGTCTTTGGTCCCCATAGGAGCCCGCTCTGGTGCCACCGACAGGGCCGCTACTCTACTATTATACTAATAGCCAAGGATGACTTTGTCAAAGTATTTTCAATGGGTTGAAGCCACTGGGTGACTATCACTATCTTTCTTCTTGCTATCTCTAGACACGCCCAATAGACTGAAAGCTATGGAAACAACTTTATCCCTCAAGGCTGCTCGGCAGGAGACTCTCTAATTCATTTGTAACTAGAATTGGTGGGTGAGAAACATAACATAGTGATGTATGTTTAGTGCAAGCGGACCCTGATATTATAGGGAGAGCATTGTGTCTTCTTTCATGCTGGGTTATGTAGTGGCATTATGAGGAAAAGACACTCACCTTGTGTATTGAATTTCCTTCTTAGATATGCTATGATTACCAGCGTCACCACTTTTGGGTAATGATAGTTGTGTGCATGTGCAGATGGGTTGGATGGTCTCGGTAACCAATTTCTCCATGTTTGATCCTACTGTAGTATTGTCGTGGTCCAAGTGCCAAATCTCTGCAGAATCTTGATGCATTTAATGGTATGTCATCATGTGCCATCTCTCTTGGATTTTCCATCACTTGCTTAATAATCGGTTTTGGTGGTGGTTGCATGGTGTCTCATCATCTCTGCACAAATTTTCCCTTAAGTTCTATCGACCTACTACGCACATGCAGTGCTATGGTTGCCTGCAAAATTCACATTTTTTTTACATGTTGGAGTAAGGTTTCAGGCAACTGTCATTTAACAAACTCGCAACATGGGTACCATAGAATTTGCTAAAGTTGTAGTGTTCTCATACCCATAGTTGGTGCAATCGTATATGTCCATAGCCAAGTTGCCTTTAGGTTGTGTGGGTGCATGAAGGCTTTGCTGTCATGATGTAGGATAAGTCTCCCTTCTATGGATGGATTTATCCTCATATATTGACAATTGTGTGCCGACAGCTGTTGTTGAATTGGTTTAGTCTACAATTGCAAAGGTATCTTCATCCTCTCTAAGTCTTCCACCATTCCTTTCCTTGATGTGCCATTTAGAGGGAAGAGGGTCTGATATTGCTTCATGAGTTCTGCAATTTGTACAATTCCTTCATCCTATGAGTGCTTTGAGATTACTCTATGATCTTTGCTTAGTTCCATTCTTTTTGGCCTGCTGAAGTTAGTCAGGGTATTGTCTATGTCCCTGGTTAGTTTGTTTTGTTGATTAGCTGCACTATATAGGTGAGAATTTGCATCATTGATATTTTCAACTATACCCTCTGTGTCCTGCTAGATTGTACTATGAATTATAGGGTGTTTGTTAGCCTTTAAAACTGAATGCGTGACCTACTGGGTTCCTTGTCGCAGCTGCTCAGAGTTATTGCAGGTCTTGGTCACTGTATCCAAAGTGTAGATGAAACTCTCGTAGATGGGTAAATCCTTTGACTTAGTCTCTACCCGTCGTACAGACCTTGTGACTCTTGCACACCTTCTCATGGAGACTTCATGTAACCTATTTTTCCAATTCTCTAAATCCTCCCATGAATCATATGTACATGAACTTGGGCACTTGCAGCTTCGGTTCTCATCTGCCATCGGACTAATATGATCTTCATGCATAGCTCTAACATTGTAGATTTGATCAAGATAGTAGACATTAGAGGAATTTTGAGGTCCAAAATGGGCCTCCTAAGGAAAATAATAAAATAATAGTTAAAATAATAAAATAATATTTATTAATTTTGGAGGAAAAAAAGAAAAAAACTATTTTTTGTGTTCGTATTTTCGACATATCTCCCTTTTTTTTTACTCAATTTTTTATCGAGAGAGATCATTGGATGCAGATTTTGATTCCAAATCCAACAATTACCCACATTGCATACTTTTGATGGACCCCACTGTTAACAACCCTACCCAGCAGAGGTTCGAAAAGATCATAGTGAAGAAGGGGTAATGGTCGTTTATAATACTTTGGTTAAATTTTGTATGGTATGAAAATATGGCAAGAGGCGAAAAACAATGAGTTATCAAAGGATCTAATGGTGCAGAGCATGTTAGAATAATCAAACTCATAGTATTACCCACTTAGACATTAATTCATTTATTTTTGTCTTATTTACCTAGTTCATGAGTCCCACCATGTTCAAGTTGCTAATTGCCTATCCATAGAGGTCAAAATTTCCATCTTTGACTCATGTAGTGCTTGGAAAAGCCTTAGGAATCAAATCTGCTTTATTGCTGGCCTCCTAGGTGCCCTTCAAATTTTTCTGCTTTGTTGACTGCTTTTTCAGTTTTTAAAGAACATAAGGAAAGCAAGACTAGGTTCAGTGAACCTGTTTTATTCCCCTTTCATCCTACACTCTTTCCTCCATGCAAAAGTATGTATGAGCTGCCATTTCACCACTCATTATCTTTCCCATGCGCCCTTGCCAATTCGTGAGCCTTATGACAGATTTGGGATCATCTTTTTACACCTATGGGGGATTTGCCTATTTTGGGTAAGACTACTTTATGCTAGATTTGGATGCTTCCTCATGCATTCGATTTCTTCATGTATTCTATTTATTCAGCAGCCTATGATATTACAGGGTTGGCTATTGTACACTGAGTCAATATAATTTTGTGTTACAGCTCCATATTCAGTCTCCATTGTTGACAATTTTGCATGATCAATTGTAATTTGTTGTGAGTGAAATTAATCTATTGCTGGTAAGAATTTATACATGGTATTAGAGCCATTGTAGGTTGTTACTCTCCTTCAAAAATTGTTTTGCAGGTTCGACATCAAGACTGGGAGCCTTCTACTGACAGTCGGGACAGATTTTCTAAAGCTATGGATTCACAGAAAACTATCCTCACTCCCTTCAACTTTTTTGAATGGAAAGCATAGATGGAGATCTTGTTGAGAGTGAAAGGCCTCTATAGGGTGACTATGGCTATAGAAGCAGAGCCCAATGCTGCTGCAGAGAAGATCAAATGGCACAATCGGAGAGATGAGGCCTATGGCCTCCTATGTCTCAGTATTTCCCGAGACCTCCTTTTCCATCTTGATGGATTAACTTCACTGGATCAAGTATGGGAGAAACTTTCTGAACTCTTCAGAAAGACAGATGAGATGAGGGGACACCAGATCGAAAATGAGCTGATTTCCCTGAGTCCCAGTAATTTTGAATCCCTGCAGCTATATTTCTCCAAGTTCAAAGCACTAGTTTTGCAGCTGAAACAGTGTGGTATTGAAAAGAAAGATGATCAGCTCGTATTGGCCATCCTTTCAAAGCTAAGACCTGACTCCTCAGTATTTGTTTCAACCTTCTATGCCACAAAACTCACAGCTCGAACCTGGAAGATGCCTAGCCTTGCAGATTTCATGGAATCTCTCACAGAAGAACAAGACAAGCTGGTAATGATGGGCACCATCAAACCATCCAAAGATCAAGATTTGATTGCTGGAGATTCGAAGGTGGATTCAAAAAGCAAGAAGAAAGCTAAAAAGCCACCTGAGAAAGGAAGAGATAAGAAGCAGTCTCCAGAGGATCAACAAGGTCCCAAGAAAAATACCCAGAAGAAGAAAAACAAAGATGAAATGAACAAGTGCTCATACTGTTCGAAGGGAAATCACACTGAAATCTCTTATATGAAAAAGCAGATTGATATGCTGACCAATATCCTAGAGAAGAATGGCATCTCCCTTCCAGAAAGCTCAAAGAAGAGAGAAGGAGGATCAAGTTCCGATGACAGAGAGAGAGTTCATGCTCTAGTTGCTGGCACATCAAGCTCACCCAGTTTTATCATAGATTCTGGAGCTTCAAGACATATGGTTTCGACTAAGGAGGCCTTCTCCTCACTGGATATGTTGAAAGGACCATCTATTGTACTTGGAGATGAATCTCTCACTGAAAGCAAAGGAAAAGGAAGGATATATCTTGATCATGGTAACTTCAACAATGTGCTGTATGTCCCTGGTCTCGCCTCCAACCTTCTATCAGTGTACCAGATGACCCACACTGGGTCTCCTAAGAAAGTCACATTCTCACCAGATGAAGTTGAGATCACAGAAATCTCAAGTGGAAGAATCATTGCAAAAGGAGTAGCGAATCATGCTCAAAAGGTATACATGTTTTCACACTTCCTGCCTTACTCAAACCCCTCTTCTCTTCTTATCCATGCTAATGAAGCTAGCAAGCTATGGCATGAAAGATTTGGCCATTTAAATTACAATTATTTGTCTGATATTAGTGAGAAAGATATGGTCATAGGGTTGCCCAAGATAAAATTTTCCAAAGGAGTATGCTAAGGCTATATCCTAGGAAAACACCCAGAGCACAAATTTGAGAAAGCCAGCCATGAGAGAACCTCTGCACCCCTCGAACTGATTCACAGTGATGTTGCTGGCCCATTCCCTCATATTTCCATGAGTCAGGACAAATATGCATTGACCTTTATTGATGATTTTTCCAGGTATTGTTGGGTTCACTTCATGAAACACAAGTCAGAATTTTTTGGCCTATTCAAAGTCTTCAAGGCTTTTGTTGAAAACCAGTGTGGAAGAAAACTCAAGGTACTCAGGTCTGACAATGGTGGTGAGTATGTCAAGACTGAGTTTATTAACTATTGTGCAGATGCAGGTATTCAGATGCAGCATTCTATCCCCTACACACCACAGCAAAATGGTGTTGCAGAGAGGAAGAACAGATCACTGAAGGAGATGGAAACATGCATGATGGAGGCCAAAAATTTGCCACCAAAGTACTGGGCCAAAGATATCAATTGTGCAGCCTATATTCAGAATAGGGTGCCTCACAAACATCTTGATGGCATGACACCCTTCGAAGCATTGAGTGGGCACAAGCCAGATGTGACCCATTTCAGGATTTTTGGCTCAAAGGCATGGGCTAGAATCCCGACAGAGAAGAGGAAGGATTTGCAGCCCCAAAGTCAAGAGTGTCTTT
>LPNX010703027.1:12127-55582 GCA_001517045.1 Pseudotsuga menziesii | reverse complement strand
ACCTGCGCGCAGGTTGTTGCCGAAAGGGCCAACACAGTGGGTCTTTTGTTGGTGCGACGTATAAAGCGTTAACCCGGGTCTGCCCATGTGCCCAACAGTAACCATATTCTCTTTAAGAGTGTCTAAACTTTGCTGGCATTCCTCATTCCATAGGAATTTCATGTCTTTCTTTAACAGCTTTTCCATACGTGCTGTCATCTTTGCATAGCCTTTGATGAATTTTCTATAGTACCCGGTATGACCAAGCACTGTTCTCAACTTCTTGGCTGAGTTGGGTGCTGGAAGATTTAAAATGATGGAAATCTTTGTGGGATCTACCATTAAGCCTTGTCTACAAACAATATGACCCAACAAAATACCAAATGGTGCACAGAATATACATTTCTTCAAGTTAAGAGAAATCTGATATTGCGTACATTTCTCTAACATGAGCCTTAAATCTCCTATATGCTTTTCAATTAATCCAAATACAGTCCAATCATCAAAATAGACTTATAAGAATTTATGGATGTATTCCTTGAATACAACAACTACTACTCTAGAAAAAATAGCTAGTGCATTTTTAAGACCAAAAGGCATTACCATATACTGGAATGAGCCCCATTCTGTCGCAAAGGTGGTCTTATGTCAATCCTCTGGATGGATTCTTATCTGGTGATAGCCTAAAAAGCCATCTGTGAAGGAGTAGATCTCATGTCCTCCCACATTGTCTAAAACTTCATCAGTAAAAGGTGTCGAAAATGGGTCATGAAGTGATACGTCGTTGAGTTTGTGCAAATCGACACAAATCCTGATTTCTCCTTTAGTTTTATTTTCCTACACAACCATGGGACTAATCCATTCACTCTCTTCTACTGCCTCGATGATGCCTACTGCTAGCATCTTATCAATCTCATCCTTAACTTTTTCTTTATAGCGAGGATTCAATCTGTATGGACGTTGCTTAACTAGCCTAGCATCCTCTTTCAAAGGTATCCGCATGACTCCCAAATCTCCTACTATTCCCTTCATCTCTATGAACTTAGTGGGAAATAAGTCCTGATAGTCGTGTAACAGATCTGTGATGTGTCCTACTGTTTCATCATCCCAATAGTCTCCAATAAAGGCAAACTTTGGTTCTGTTTCTGTGCCAATATTGATCTTTTTAATCTTGATAGGTTCTGTGACAGCTGGAAACTCTAGCTTTGGTCCATCAATTTCACGAGTCCCTTCAGACTCTGGAATGTTGATACTGTGAGGATTATCATCCTCATCACCTGGCTCTTCTGCGAAGTTGTAACACTCTAGCGCATGTTCTAACTGAATGGTCCAATCAAGCTGAGCATACACTGGTAGGGTACATTCATCAAATATCTTAGTCTTTATAATATCTAGAGCCTGATCAATGCTTGGATACTCAGACTCAAAAGTAAAAGTGAGTAGAAAGATGTCTATCATAACTGGCCATGTAATTGTTCCTCTGCGCAACTATGTCTCAGTGTACCAGTTCCTTAGGACTGTGTCTAAAGTGTGAATGAATAGGTGAACCCATTCATCCTCTGGAATGTCCGACCAACTCTGTTCACAAATCTTAATATGTGACCTGGGGTCACTTTCTCCTGTATATTTCTATTGTAAAGGCTCCTTATTATTAGAGAATCTAATCGCCATCAGTCTCTTAAAATCATCCCATGATGCGATATGTTCTTTATGTGCATGCCACCATCTTATAGGTGTGGCTTTGACTATAAGGTCAATAGCTACCATCCTCTGCTCCTGAGGAATTTCCTGCTCAAACTGTTGTAAAAATTCATTGACATCCGCTAAGCCATGAAACGACGGAATATCCTTAACCTCTGCACCAATCCATCACAGTGACTTAGTCATAAACGCACATCTACGAGTTGAGACTTCATAAAGTCTATTCTGCCAATTTTCTAAGCCAACATCTGAATCTGATGCGCATGAGCTGTCGCGTCGCCAACTAATATTTCCTTCTACGGTGGGGTTGATATAATCACTCTGGTTAGCAGTCATTTGATAGAGGCTTTCCATATTACGCACCTCTTCCTCTGCTCTGATAGGTTCAATAGAACGAGGACCCTGAAAAGGATCCAATGGTGCAATGACTCGAATCTGTTTATCCTCAAAGGTCATTTGTCTTTTCTTTAAATCAATAACAGCCATGTTATCAATTTCCCAATCAATACCTAGTAAATATGGATACGGTCTGCTATCGCCAATGATTTCTATGACTTCAAAGTCTACCAAGCTGTGAACTCCCTCAATATCAACTGATACTTGCGGTAATCGACCCAGTGGCGATACCCTCTACTGATTGGCTAGTCGCAGATGGATAGGTGATCTGGCTAACTTAGGGCTACCCATCTGTTCCCATTATTAATTCTTGCACATGGTCTAGGAACTAGGAATCAAAATCATCAAAGAATAATTAACAAATACTCATGAATTGGAAAATAATCGAAAATATCGGAACCGGAATGGTTTCCTCTCTATATATTCAATAAACAATGAATAGTTACAATAACAATGTCAAGCAATAGCTTAACCCATGAAGAATTCGAATACCTAAGGAGACAATTCGAATTCAGTGAGTGAGTCTAGCTTAACTAGTTCTAAACCATTCAATCTCACTC
Organism: Pseudotsuga menziesii; assembly: GCA_001517045.1. Lineage (NCBI taxonomy): Eukaryota > Viridiplantae > Streptophyta > Pinopsida > Pinales > Pinaceae > Pseudotsuga > Pseudotsuga menziesii. Next base: position 52,946 of record LPNX010703027.1, on the reverse strand, counting down.
AGTTAACCACTTGACCAAAACCCTAATTGACTCACCAAACCCTAACTGAAGTCAGAGTGCAATAAATGACTGAATCTCAACTGAAGGAGATCAAACACATGTCATAGCAATCCAACCATCAAGTGCTAGTGCTCCATGACTCCAATGAACCCCGATGAGGTTAGCTGAAGCTGAACTGACCATCAGAAGTTGGTGGAGGCGCCTTGTTGACTCCAGATCATTAAATAATAATAAATAATCATTAAATAATATATTTAATGAGAGGAGGCACCCTAACTGACTCGTTGAACTGATTATAACCACCAGTTAGCAATTAGGTGCATTAATATCACTCATATCACCCCCGAAGTGCTCCAGTTAGCCTCCTTGACTGTAGGAAAAGGCTAAGTTATCCTCCTTGACTGTAGGTAGGCATGGGTGTGACTGGATGATGGCAATTAATGCTCCACTGATGTCAATTAAACTTAGGATAGTGGTTTAACTAGGCCAATTTGACCAAAAGAGTGTGTATGATGGTAAATGTCTCCAACACCCCCCCTTAAGCTATACTCGGGAAGAGTTAGAAAACATAGATGCATAAAATTCTAGGGCCCTGGAAACTAAGGCCATAGGTCACCCTGTACAATAAAGTAACTGCTTAATATAACCAAGGAAATGGGGAAAACCTCATGGGAAAAATACCCCCCCCTCAAACTAAGCAGTAAATCAAGAATTGGTTCTTCTATGCAGTAGTATCCTGAGACTGTGCATGTGAAAATATGAATCCAAACTAAATGAATATGTCTAGAGGAATCTTCCACTTTGGAAGAAGAACAATGCACTCAACTGAATCAGAAATATAAACAGCTGCATGGTGAAAACTGGACCCATGTAGAGCAACTGAAATCATCTTAAGAGAGAGCAAAGGTTCTTGAGGATTCGAACCATGTGTGGAACACTCAAGAAAATGATATGTTTCAGCCTTGAACATAAAACCATGATTGGTAAAATCAGCTCCAATTTTTAGGAGCAAGTGTCCAAGTGGATGCAGAATGTCTTCCTCTTTACTAGTTCTGTGAGGAGATGAGCATGTGACTAAAGGTAGATAATCCCTGGGACTCTGGAGATCGAATGCTTGAGCTCCATAATTTGATATAGATTCATAAATATCCAATGATTCACAAAATAAAATATCAGCAACCTCATGACAGGAAACTAACACCAAATCCCCATCAGCAGAATTGAAGAAGAACTGCGGTACTTGATTTTTCACACCGGAATCGGTGAGAGCAGCTACAAGCATGCCTGAAAGATCTTGGATTTTAAAATATGAACAAAATAATATCATATCAGAATGTAAATCATATCTAAATAAGTTCACAACAGATCCAAAACTGTGAAATGAAATCAAATCCCCAGCAGCACTTTTGTAGGAGACTTGCAGTACTTGTTTCTTCACACCGTTGATGAGAACAGCTACAAGCAGTACTGAAGGTTTATGAACCTGGAATTTTGAACCAAGAAATATTAGATAAGATCCAAATAATATCATATCAGATCCAATAGGGTTCGTATCAGATCCAAAATGATGGTCAACCGAGATGGTAGATGCACAGTTTTCTTCTTCTTCAAAATTCTGAATTTTGGTGCATGCAATCCTGCAGGAATTTGCTGGAAGATCTAGATCATGGGGAGAGAATGTGTCACTCTTATAATCTGATATTTCTTCCAAAATATGCAATTTTTTACATATTTTCACACCAGCAGCAACATTAGAGGGAGAAAAATCAAATTTCTCTTCACTTTCGGAAGCAATTACTGGTAAATTTTGCACAGAATTCAAAGGAAAATCAGCAGTGAATGTTTGCATAGAAGTGCAACAATGTTTTTCTTCAATATTAGAGATTCAAATGTCTTCTTCTGTTTCAGAAATATGAGAATATGAGATATCAGAGATCTCATGAACTTCTAGAGCATCAGGAGAAGGAGTCACTTCATGGAGACTTTCTTTAATTCGAATTGAATGTGTAGAAGATTCTGCTTCATCTTCATCTCGAACAACTTCATCAGAGAGAGTAGAGGCTGAGTATTTTGAGTGAAGAAATATTGTGGTGCTGGCTGTAATCTCCAAAATACTATTATGATCCTCATTGTGCTTGCCAAAGGTTCTGTCCAATATTGTCCAAACTTCCTTTGGGTATTCAGCAAAACAAATAAGGTAGTACAAGCTATCAGAAAGGGCCAGACCTATTGCTCCATAAGCTCTATCACCGTCATTTAGCCAGTCATTCTCATTCTCATAAGACTCTTTTCCAAGTCCAATAGACACCTCATAGAGACCTCGTCTCTTTAGAGATGCAATCATCGTCAACTTCCATTCCGAATAGCTTGTGAATGGGGTGAGAAGAGGGATTGATGAGTCCATTTGAAGTTGTACCTATTAAAACCTGCAAATCAAAACAAAAGGGGCACTGTAAGGTTGGACAACCTACACATTTTAGGCTTTCATCACACCCAGCATAGTCAATCAAGCAAGCTTGATCAACAAGTTCTTTACTTGGGGTATTAAGTGGTAAGCCTTGGCTTCTGGTGCAGTGCTGGATTTTTGAGCTATTGCTCACTTTTCATGGAGAAATCTGTCAAAAATCTTGTTCTTGAGAGATAGATCTTCATCCCACCGTATGCTATGATATCATATTAATTATTGCACATGATCTAGGAACTAGGAATCAAAATCATCAAAATAATAATTAACAAATACTCATGAATTGGAAAATAATCGGAAATATCGGAACCAGAATGGTTTCCTCTCTGTATATTCAATAAACAATGAATAGTTACAATAACAATGTCAAGCAATAGCTTAACTCCATGAAGAATTCGAATACCTAAGGAGACAATTTGAATTCAGTGAGTGAGTCTAGCTTAACTGACTCTAAACTATTCAATCTCACTCAGTTAACCACTTGACCAAAACCCTAATTGACTCACCAAACCCTAACTGAAGTCGGAGTGCAATAAATGACTGAATCTCAACTGAAGGAGATCAAACACATGTCATAGCAATCCAACCATCAAGTGCTAGTGCTACATGACTCCAATGAACCCCGATGAGGTTAACTGAAGCTGAACTGACCATTAGAAGTTGGTGGAGGCACCTTGTTGACTCCAGATCATTAAATAATAATAAATAATCATTAAATAATATATTTAATGAGAGGAGGTTCCCTAACTGACTGGTTGAACTGATTGTAAACACCAGTTAGCAATTAGGTGCATTAATATCACTCAAATCACCCCCGGAGTGCTCCAGTTAGCCTCCTTGACTATAGGAGAAGGCTAAGTTAGCCTCCTTGACTGTAGGTAGGCATGGGTGTGACTGGATGATGGAAATTAATGCTCCACTGATGTCAATTAAACTTAGGATAGTGGTTTAACTAGGCCAATTTGACCTAAAGAGTGTGTATGATGGTAAATATCTCCAACACCCATGTCTGCTTAGTCAGAACATTTACCTCTGATCCTAAATCTAGGATTACCCCATTCATTTCAAATTATCCAATTTGTGTTGTAAATCTCATTTCTCTTCCTGTTCTTGTATGGCCCATTATATTATGAACATCACACTGCGTACTGTTCATGGAAGAAGGCTACTGATACTGGTCTATGATGTGCTGAAGCTCTCCGATAGATTTCTCATTTCTTACGAGTTTCAAGCAGCTCCGTAGGAAGGATTGGACACTTCCTGTCAACTCATCCTCTTCACACCTTCCAGATGTGGTAGCCTGTGGTATCTGCATAGGACTAATGCCACAATGTTTCTGCTACGGTACGCCCCTACAAGGAAATACCTGTGATTCTGATGGTGTAGGTTCAGTAAAGAAAGTTTTAGCTTGCTGAAACATTTCTTTGTTTTTCTGCAGGTCAAGTGGTGTTGATTTATCAATGGCTTTATGCACCCACTCTGGACCTGTATTCTTTTCGGTATCCTGCGATGTCCTACTAGTAGAAGCACCACTGCGAGTCACGATATTGACTCTTGGTTCTGGTTCATTCTGCTCAGCAGCAATAAGCTGAATATTCTGGTTTACTGTTGGCTTAGGATCCTTAATCTTGGCTATTAAGATAGGGCATTCTTCTATAGTATGCTCATAGGAATTGCAATACTTACATGTGGTAGTAGCGTTATGACAATCCCTAGCGTAATGTCCTATGGCTCCACAGTTGTAACAAATAATCGATCCACGGCCACGGCCAAAGCCTCCACCAAGGCCTTGTGCTCTGAATCCTCCACCATGGCCATCATGAGCCGATTCATGCTATAGTCCTGCTGCTGGACCTGATGTCTCTGAATGGACTCTGTAGAAGTCACGTTTTCTCTCTATCATGAGATCATAAGCTCTACAATTATTTTCATCATGTCCTACTGACTTACAGAAGTTACAGTATAAATTCTTAGGAATTTGTACATACTTCTAAAGTAAAGGGCATTCATGTGGTCTATGTCCTCTTGTTCTACAGATTTCACACCATGGCCCTTGATTCTGTACTAAGGGGTTAGGAGCCCCACTTGCTAGATACTCAACAAATATTGGACAGTTATCTTTGGTATGGCCATGTCCTTTACAATTTGTACACCATAATTCTTGTGCAGCCTCTTTTCCTTTCTTAATATCGTGTAGCTGTAAAGTGAGATTGGCTAACTGATTCTGTAAGTTTGTCATACCTGTACTAGTCTCAGCTAGAGGTGAAGCCTCTAGTTTCATTGCCATCTCCAATGCTTCATCCTGCGTACAGAATTTCTGCTGCATTAGTGGAAGTCTGATGTGAGGGAGCAGTGATGCGATGAACAATTCCTTATGCTGCTCTGGTGCAAACTCAAAGCTAACTTGGTCTATAAGAGCTTTAAATTTCTGATCGAAATCCCATACTGACTCTGTGGGTAACTGTTTGATGTCTTTAAGTTCTGTAATACATTGTGACTCAGACTTAGGTTTCTTAAATTCCTTAATCATGGTGGTCCTGACCTATACCAGTGTTCTGGGCTATGCTGATGTATACTTCATATACCATGTTAAAGCTCTTTCTCTAAGTGTAGTGGCCAACTGGAAAAGTTTAGTATTATCATCTTGGACCTGTTTAATGGTCCATACAGCTTCACATAGGAACCAATTCTATTCTGGGTCTTCTGCCCCTGTACCCTTAAAGGTAGGTAATTTCATATCATCCCCCATTCTGTTTCTACGTGGTGGATTCTGATTTGTTGTGTTACTACCACTTGGAGGTGTAAATGTAGGTGGTGTAGAGGTAGTATGTACTGTGTGTGAACTACTAGATGGAGTTCCTGCGGGATTATTCTGAGTCCCAGTTGCTTTCTGTGGGGTATAAGGGTGGTAAGGGATACCCCCTACTGTTCTTTCTCTATTATTTTGACTATGTTCTCTAGTACTGTCTGAACTATCTTCAAAGAAGGAAGATCTGAAATCTACTTTATATTTCTTACCACTACGTGTACATCCAATTTCTTCAAAATCACTCTCAAACTCTTGTGACATTACACTTAATTTATTCATCTGAGAATATATCCATCACTCCTTTTTCATGTAATAACATCTTAAGGGGCAAATTTAAAGAGTTCAAGTACTTACCACAATATCCTTTGATCAACTGCAAACTCTGTAATGAAACCTTCCAGCAAACTCGCAAGCCAAAAATCTACTACCCGTGAAATGGGATTATCAATGCTCTTCACGATGTGAATCAGCTCTGGTGTCCAAACAATGTTCCTTTTCTTTTTGAATATGTGCTTATCATTTAACTTTGATAGCCAATCGTACAACTCATTTGCATAGGTCGCAAAAAATATCTCATGCAGGTCTGTGAAGATATATTTTTGTAACCAGTCCTCTGTACTCAGTCTAGGACTCTTGTTTTATTTTTTAGCAAATTCTCTCTCCTTAGACTCAACCCAGTGGTTAAGTTCTTCTTTAGTAGGATGCCAACAGAACATTAGCTCTTCAATTTGTTCAAAACCAGCAACGGAACCATTTGTTGGTTTACTATGGGCAAACCCAGGTTCACTGTAATGTACCAACAAAACCCCTAGCTCACTGGCCCTTTCGACGACACACCGTAGAACGGCTTGAAGTCTCACCTGAAGTGATCCTAGATGGGGTGGCTGAAGACTCAGGTGTCCTCAACCAGGTTTTGTAGCATCCTAGGTTTCTCTTTATTCTGGTTAACCAGTGGGATCTCTCTGTGAGATGTTGTTTCTCTCTTCCTAGCTGACTCTGCTATGGAACTGACTCTTATCGCATCGCGGCTTCTAGGATGATGTGCAAACTTTCTCTTCTACTTGACTCTTTACCTGCGATATCCCACACCGCGGCTCCTTCGGTAGTGCTATATCGCCTTTCTGTGTTGCGATAGCTTCTATAGTAAGACTGAATAGGACTCTCCAACTCTCAAGGTCCAATGGCTTTCTTTCTGCTTATAATAGCTCGGTTAACCTTCAAAAGGGTGTTAAACAACTTCACTTAAGCTTTTTCAGTCTATTATGCTTAACATCTATTGCGCTCAACTTGCTAAACTAAATATACAGGAATCACTTAACACAGTAACTGTCACTACCATGAATCAAGCACTGATAAACTCATATACAGACTACTCGATACAGTCAACTTGCGTTTGACCTTCTATATTAATGTAAACTGAAGGATAGCATACATACATTCATTAACTGTTAAGCAAAGCTCATGTAACAGGTAACATATAGCAAATAAGTAAACACAATCACAAGAAACAGTCACACAACACACGGATTTTACGTGGTTCACTTCCAGGGGGGGAAGCTACGTCCACGAGAACTGGTTTTTATATTATATCTTGAGAGAGTAAACACAGTTCTGCTGCAACCTATTATGCAGCTTGAGATCTTCTGGGAAACTCCACGCACATAGCTGGGAGCCCTTCTCTTAGATCTCTTCTCTTCCTATATTGCTTTCTTCTTACAATATTTCCTCTCTCTCTCTCTCTCTCTCTCTCTCTCTCTCTCTCTCTCTCTCTCTCTCTCTCAATCCCTGCGGATTGTTACATTCATGCTCAAGGAGCTAGCTACTGGTTGCCGTAAGATAATACAAACTTAACAACAGAACCAGAGCTTGACTCAAAGAACAGCTAACTAACCAACTAGCTAATTGTCTCTCTAAATGTCTGGCTAGCTAACCTTTCACAATACAAAATACATGCTTAAATAGGTGGCCCGAAGGTCTCACTATGATACAACACTGTGGGCCTTTCCCAATAGTAACCCAAAACCCTAATTGTGATAGTCATCCTATCTGTACTTTGGACTGCCACTTATTGGTCACACTGCAGCTCTCTGCAGTCTTGCATGCTTCCCGGTGCTGATCGTGGGTATGGGCGCCGCTTCCTCGATCGCTCCCCTTCTGTCCTTTGTCTTCAATACCTCAGCCTGTTGCTCCTTTTCCTTTATGAGGGTAGATGAGACCTCATGTCTTTGTCGCTGCCTTAAGTGCAGTGGTTGAGCTCTCTCTTCTCAGTCACTTCAGGTACTGTTTCCTTTGACTTTCTTGTCCCGATATAGCAGCTTTTCCTGTAGCTACGGGGCCCTGCTCCAATAGTACTGCCTCTGTCGTTCGAGGAATTCCAGCTCTATTCTATTCGATCCCAAGAACCAGGCCCTTAACAAATAAGTGTACCCATTTTCATCGAACCCCAAAAAAAGAGGTTTTGACTATGGTGTGGAGAGATACGGGTGGAAGGTCATCAAAACCAACATAATCACTATGTTTCAAACTTGCAAATGATAAATAATATTGACATTTTCATTAATTTCAAGTGTGGATTTACTATTTTATATTTATGACATGAATAAAAAGTATTGAAGCATAGTTCTCTAGCAATACTAACACGATCTATAAACTAATGGTATTACAACCAATCTGAACTTTCATCCCTTTCCATATGCATATATAACTTAAGCATAAACACATACAAACTTTATAAAGAGATATTAAGAAAAATAGTTATGAGAGGCACACACAATTAACTATGCAATCCTTATATAGATGTAGAAACCCAACTTCAATATGTATTAAAGGTGCTTGTATAGAGAGAAACATAGTCCGAAGGGGTAAAAAATAAAATCTTGGTGCTTCATGTAATATCAAAGGAATAAATTAGGCCTTCAACTTTATTTATTTTTCAAACAAACTAAATGTGGAAATGAGATGTGATAGGTCAAAAAATTCATCTTGATATGCCCCCAAGATGTTTTATAATATATTAATGTTAAAAAACAACCTTATACAGTTCATTTGAGGCCTTCAATGGTATTTTTTGGGTCAAAAATATGAGCATAGGTCTCATATCTCAACACTATTCTATTCACTATATGTGATCTACTGACTATATTTTTGTATCTTGAGGGCATCTTGAGGTCATATTGAGTAAAGTATATGTTTTTAATATGCAAGAAGGATGCTACAACTCAACATGGAGACTAAAAAAAGGTTAAACATCTCAAATTACAAATTTGATAGGTGCAAAATTCATAATAATGATACCATCCAATGTGGTAGTCAATAATCATAGTGTATTAGGGTGTTAGGGTGTTGAGTTAATAGTGTATATTCTTATAGCTACAATAATGATGATGTCGATGATGATGATGATGATGATGATGACGACGATGAGGAGGATGATGATGATGATGATGATGGTGATGATGATGTTGATGTTGATGACGATGAGGATGAGGAGGAGGAGGAGGAGGATGGTGATGATGATGTTGGTGATGATAATGGACATGATGAGGAGGATGATGACGATGATGATGGAAATGATGATGATGATGATGATGATGATGACAATGATGATGTCAATGATGATGATGATGATTATGATGATATGATGATGATGATGATGGCGATGATGATGATGATGATGATGATATGATGATGATGATGATGGTGATGACGATGATGATGACGATGATGATGATGATGGTGGTGGTGGTGGTGATGATGATGATGATGCTAATGATGATGACGATGAGGATGATGATGATGTTGATGACAATGATGGTGATGATGATGATGGTGATGATGATGGACACTGATGACCTCCTATTTTTTCTTATCTAGCACCCTATTCCTAGTTCAAAGCTATATGAGATTAAGTATATTTGACTTTATTTTGTTGTTTTTTGTGCTTGAATATGCGTTTTCAAGGGTAACATTCCAAGATGCTTTAAGAGGTGAATTCTTGACATTTCTTATTTATTTATTTATCATTTTGATGGGTTTCAATTCAGAAATGAAACTTTATCTTTTGATTAAATGCTGATCAATTGACAAACTCTTGTTTCCCACACAGTGGTTCTTCTGGTTTCTCGATCCGACACTTGTTCCGGCACTCACTGAGCATGTATTGATTGGTTCAGATATTTGGGGGGTTCATTCGTCCAAAATTACTCATGGATTTATGCTTGATCATTTCAATATGGATTATGAGCTATCAGTCATCATTCAAATGCTCTATTTCCTCCAAAAGTCGTGGCCCTAATCTCAAGCAATTTGGCAATGGCATTTCTGTCATTAATCAGGAACCTGATTTCGGGCTCAATTTATGAGCAATCGGTGGGGAATTAATAAAAACGGTTCAAAACCCACTTCATAAATGGCCCCGTTTACCCCTAATCGTGGGCAATTTTCAGAATTTCTGAACGAATGTGGAGAAATACTTTCCGGAACAGACATGGTTTTTCCAGATTTTAGTGTTGGTCGTTTTCTGGGTAGTTGCACGAATTTCTGAATTTTGGGATGGATCTTGTCCATCTATCCATGTATAAATAAATCCTGAGAAGGAGGAGAAAAAAGACATTGTAAAAAATTTGAATTTTAATTAATTGACCAACAGCTGCGTTTTCTTTCCTCAAGCTTCGGTTTCAGATTCATGGGCATTGAAGGCCGGGCCCACCTTCAACTCTAATCATCTATGTATATCGTTGTTTTTACTGTTGTAGGTAAAGTTACACTGTATATTTTGATATTGTCTTTCATGGATGTATGCTAATGGTTTTTAATAACTTGTTATTTGGGAATGAAATTCATGCTTACATTAAGCTAGTCGATGTCATTAAAATATGTGTGATAAGCTTGATTGCATTACTCAACACTTTTGGATAAAATAGCTACCTTCAGTTTGGTCTGTAGGTTCGATTTAGTAGAGTAGTGAGAGTTGGATTTGGATTTCAGATTTATTTTACTTCCAGAAGTGATACCGATTATTGAATGGTTAAAGTGCTTGTCCAGAATTCTTTTAGGTCACAGAGTTTACAAGGCTGTGGAGTGTTTCAAAGGATTTTATTGCTTTAAAGAATTTAAAAGAACTTGCAGCATTTACTGAATTCACAGAGGTTTTAGAAGTATATAGAATTTACAGAGATTTTAGCTTATATAGTTTATAGGTTTTTTTAAGATAGCATTTCAAACTGGTTATATAGAGGATTGGAGTTATGTTTATTTCATGATCTTAAATGAAATTAAAAAGAAGAATCACAGTTCATTAATATTTAACAGCGTTGTTTCCTATGGTTTGAAGATAAGTCTCATAGGATAGGCAAATGAGAGTGAAGTGTGTGTTGTCTGAATAGTTCCAATACATTTTTGTGAGCATAGAATGCAAGTAGAGCATATCCATTGTTAGCAGAAAGACAAATTTAATTCTAGTAATTGTTTGTGAATGATAAGTGTTTGTGTTAATTAGGGTTAAGAAGAGTCATCATGTTAGCATAAGATTCTTTATGGGTGATGAGTGTAGTCTTAGATGCAATGTTAAAAAAGTATAAGACGACTAGGATTGATCAAAAGTATTCATTTTGTAGGCAGGTTTTAAAGCAGGGTTTCCTTTAATGAACTATTTACTTGCTTGGTTGCTTGTTTTAAGGAATAGATCAATAACTAGCATAATTTGAGATTGCTGTAGATTTCAGTGGATTTGACAATTTTGTAGACTGTAAAACAGGGCTCAGCAAGCTGATTCCCTTTCCTTAGATTAGATTTAACAACTTGTGGTAGTTAGTTTCATAAACTACATTCTTTTTCTTTATACATGAGCAAATCAAAATTACCCTAGGCATGAGCTTGAAACCATTTTGCCCTACACATATAGTGTAGCAGCTCGAAGTATATGTATCCCGGTCAATAATTAAATTGAAGGTAAATTAATTAGTGATAATTTTACCCAATAGACACAATGATGATAATGATGATGATGAGGATGATGATGACGATGATGATGACGACGATGATGATGATGATGATGATGATTATGACGATGATGATGTCAATGATGATGATGATGATGATGATGATGATGGCAATGATGATGATGGTGACGATGATGACAATGATGAGTCAATGATGATGATGCTAATGATGATGATGATGAGAATGATGAGGAGGAGGAGGATGATGGTGATGATGATGGACACAATGATGATGATGAGGATGAGGATGATGGTGGAGATGATGATGATGATGATTATGACGATGATGATGTCAATGATGATGATGATGATGATGATGATGATGACGATGATGATGATGACGATGACGACGACGATGATGATGATGGTGGTGGTGGTCGTGATGATGAAGATGATGAATATTGTGATGGTGATGACGACAATGATGATGATGATGAAGAAGATGATGATGATGATGTTTATTAGGAAGAGGGTAATGATGATGGTGATGACGATGATGACGAGGATTATGATGATGATGATGATGAAGATGAAGATGAAGATGATGAGGATGAGGATGAGGATGATGAAGATGATGATGGTGGTGGTGGTGGTGAATATGATGATCATGATGAAGATGATGATGATGACAGAGATTGTGATGATGGTGATGATTATGATGACAGAGATTGTGATGATGGTGATGATGATGATGATAATAACAATGTTTTAAACATAACTAATAGTCGTAAACATAATACATTATGCAAAAAGATGTTCTCATATACCTCCTAGATTCCAACATTGCTACAATGTCATTTGGGTTCTTCTTCATCTAACTCAACATCTGTATCGTCATCTCGTTTTGAATCGTTATCATTGAAAATATCTCTCATATCAGGATAATGATCAAAGTCATTTTTGGTTATATATTCATCATCAATATCATCAATGTTAATTTCATTGTATTCTACATCATTTGGATGATCAACTTCTTGATCATATTCTTCATCTAACACATCTACGTCGACGACCAACTGCTCCTAATATGCATCACCTTCTTCTTCAACATTGTCTTCTTCCTCTAGTGCATTATACTTGACCAGTGTTCCTCTTGGATCGTATCTAACAATGTATTCCGAATCTACTTTACCTGGAACCTCTAAGTAAAATACCTGCTCACATTGACTTGGAAGAACATAAGGCTCTGTACTTGGTTCAAGTTCCCTTGTATTAACCATGGTAAATCCATTGGCATGCTCAATAACATTTCTTTCAAGATCACGTTCATTCATTCGTAGCCTGTACCATTTAACCTCAAACAGAACTACTTTAAAGGAATTAAAGTCACACTCAAGTATATCTTCCAAATAACCATAGTACCTATTTTCATATACTTCTGGATGCTTGTCACTTCTAGAGGAAACATTAGTGACTTGAAAAATTGCAGTTATCCCACAATCAAATGTTTTCCTCTTGTCATCCAATGTTTTGATGCAAAATGTACGACCATGGCACCATATAGCATTGTGATGTATCAGCTGCATCATGGCCAACTCGGTAAATAAATATATAAGAATACATAAATGAGAGAAATATTTTGATACAATGCGAAACAACAAAAAAAATGAGCAGGCTAAATATACTTGCCTTTTTATCTTTTAAACCGCATGCTAAATCAATTTCCCTTTGTGTAAGTTCTTCGGGATATTCTTCTCGATGGGAATGCATTGTTTTAATCATTTTACTAACCCCTCCCATGATAAGGTACCATAGTATTTTTTACAACATTCAATCCATCCATCCATCCAATCAATATTGTTAGCAAAGTATAAATGTATTGCATCCCACACACAACAAACTATATGAAAAAATACCAATTAAGAATCATAAATTAGTTATCATTAAAGGCAATTAAGTTTACCTTAAAATACTGATGGAATAATAAAAATTACATAAATTGAAACATTTATTGTATAATAAATAAAATGTACACCATTTAATTACCTTTCACTTTCCTCTTTCTACCTTTCCGCAACAGGACCTCCCCTTCAAACTTGTCGATGGATTCGACATGCCAAATGCGAAGCAGATTGATATTTTTTGTGAAATTTGGAAGATAATGGCTAATGTACACCATGGATTGATGTAGCATATAGCCATGCACCATAGAAACCTCAGGGGATTCTCTTCATCTAACAAAATCCTTCAATGACTTCAAATTCCATTCCACCATCTACATTGACCTTGAGTTTACAGGTCCACACAATTCAATCTCCTGAACTTGGTGTATGAGATAGTGTTCTTGTGCAGTGAGAAATGTTGGAGGTAAATACTTCTACATTTCACACATTAGTCGAGGAATTTCTCTCTTCCAATACCTAATATCTTCTTTATGGATTTCTTTAGATGAAAGCCACCTACAAAAGATGCAAGAAAATAACATGAATGATCAACCAAATTGAGGCATATAATATATAATAAAGTTCCATGGTGTAAAACACAATATGTCAATAAGCAATGCAACCAAAAGAATGAACATTTTTCATGCATATAAAATTGTTACTTACCTCATGTATTTACCAAGATCATATATAACTTGTTTTATGTTTTTGTCAAAGCTATCTGGGAGAGCAAGAGGTAGAACGTCCTGTAGCAAAAATAAAATAATTATCTAATGTTTCCAAATAGGAGAGAACAAATACTAAAATATTTAATTAATGGAAATTATATACATAAATAATTACCTTAACGAATGTATTCCAGTCATGAGTTTTAACACCTCCAAAATCACCTTTTTTGGTTAAGATATTTTGTATGTTCTACGAAAACCCCGACGGAAACCTTATTTTCTGAATGACCTCTTTTGTAGCATTTCTTTGTTTCTCCGTCAATAACCATGGAAGACTAATATTTCGGTTCCCATTTCGGGCATTGGAAATAATTACACTTTTCAATGTGTGATTGGATTCTGCAATGTCACTACAAATTTTTCCAATTTTATCTTTGTCAGACCTTCCACCTAATGTCCACCATATCATTTTTGTTACATTCTTCCCGATATGCATTGTATCAAACAAATGAGCTATTTGTAGGTGCTCGTATTAAGGAAACCTACTTAATTCTATGGGATAACTCTTCATTCCTTGTGGAAGCCCATTCATGCCTTAAATACATTCATTAAACATAAACAAAAACACATTAACAAAATTTCATGACACCCATGGTAGAGAAAATTCAGTAAAAATATAAAAATCATAATATTAAGTGAACATGTTGTATGTTGCATATACAATTTGCATACCTCGACGATTTCTGTTATATTCCAACTTCCATAGGTGATGTGTCATTCTTCGTGGTTTCTTTGCATTCTCTTCTTTACCATTGAATTTTGTTTTTTTGATAGTTCAGTACCTATGGTTCTTAGGGAAGAAGTTCCTATACTGATCGAACACCTCCTTTGCTAAAATTCTTGAATGAAAAGATTGTATCCTAGGACCACATACTGGACATGCAATTTTCCCTTTGTTTGAAGACCTGCAAGATATATGTATTAATGTTATAGCATCAAAAGATTATTTATTTTAAAAAAATTCATGTATTTTACCTTAAAAACATATAATTTTAACAACGTGCAACATAAAGTTACATACCAAAAAAATGTGTTAAGCCGAGATCGTTGAATGAATTGTCCATGCAAGTATTCCATGGAACTAAAATTGTTTCTTCCCTATTGGTCTAGAGATGTTATGCATAGTGATTCCAGCCCATAAATTCAATAGCTCATCAATAAGAGGCTCAATATATACATTCATATCTTTAACTTGGTACTTACCTAATTGATTAATAAACATAATCTAAATATGAACTATCAATTCATTCATTCATTGATCAATTCATAACAATAAACATACAATATTGTTATTTAGTTATCCATCCAAATATATAAAAGGTGTTCTCATGCAGCAATTAAACATATAACTTTATGAAATAATCTAATTACAGCTTTCAAAAAAATACCTGGAATAATCATTGCCAACATTGTGTGCTCTCTCTTAATCGTCATCCAAGGAGGTAGGTTATTGTTTATGATGAAAACAGGCCACACTGGGTAAGTAGAACTAAGCTCACCAAATGGATTAAAACCATCAGTTTCCAATGAAAGTCTAACATTATGAGGTTCATCTGTAAAAATTGGCCATTTTTCTTCGATGTGCTTCAATGCACAACCATATGCAGGAATTCGAAGAACACCATCTTCACTTATGTTCTTCGCATGATAATCCATAAACTGTGCTATACTTTGGCACCTGAATAGTCGTTGGAAACGTGAAATTATGGGAATATAATGAAGAACTTTGCGAGGGACCTCTTTTGTTCCTTGATCAGTTCGATATCTACTAATTTCACATTGTGGGCATTTTTTTTCTAATGCATACTGTCCATAATATATAATATGATCTTTAGGACATGCATCAATAGATTGATACTCCACTCCAATTTCTTTCATAATCAAGAATACCTCTCGACTTGTGCGTGGAAAATTATTTGATGGTGGTAATAGAAATTCACCCAGCAATCTGCAACATTGACAAAAAGTGAAATGTAAACAATATACATCATAAATATTTCATATCCCTAATTTACGAAGTAATTAACACTAAAAATAGAGGAAATTAATCAACTTTACATACCTTAGGAGCTGTGTGAAACAAGTGTTTGATAAACCATTCAAAACCTTCAAGTTCACCAACAACAATATAGCAGATAGAATATTGGTTGTTGAGCCTTCATAAAGAGGTTCTTGGGACTTCTCGAGAAGAGGAACATCATGAAAATCATGGAGGTTGTCCTCATCCAATGGAGAAAATGTGTCTTGCAGCAATCTATTTATCTCATCTTCACCATTAGTATCAATAATTTCATCTTCGTCCATAGGATCATTAAGAACTCGATCTTCAATATCATGATCTCCATGCTTGTCATATTGTAAAGTAGTATTTCTACTATTATGTGGCAAATAGCTCTCTGGAAATCGACATCTTGGGGGAATTGTATTTATATTTACAAACAATGCAACAAAATTAGTGTATAATATACAACACATATATTTAAAATGATAAAAAAATTGTGAATACATTATCAGTACTATTACAAGAAGTACATTATGTAATGAATAACGTCTTACCAAGGGATGATATTCATACCCCACTTCAGCATGCCCCTTCTCCTTACAATGTTTTTTAGCTGATGTTCTTAAGATTATTCTAGTTCACAAACCTCTGCAATCATTGCTGGGCAATAACACTTTCCATCACCCTTCACCTCCAATGTTTCCTTAATCTCAGCATACCTCCTATTGTTTTCTTCTTGGGTATATTTATTTGAGATTTTGATAGCCTATAAGAACAAAAAAACGTTATTAATCAATATATAATGTACGTCTAAAATGAATAGAGTGTGTATATATATATATTAAAGGAGACCAAAAAATTAAAGGAGGTGGATAATGAGTGGTTAATTGGTTCCCTACGTTGGTTTATAATTATTAATTGAAATAAAGTATACATTATGGTGCCAATGGATCTAATGTAGAAGAAATTGAGGGGTTGGTAATATTGATCATTTTTGTTATACTAGATATTAAAAGGTTTCAGTGCATTGACATGATATTGTCAAATGAGATTATGAATATAGATGTAGACCCTCAAAAATTGAAAGGATTGTCAAATGGGATTATGGATGTAGGTGATAATGTCGATATTGTCAAATGACTATCAAAGTTTGAAAGGATACACCATTGTGGTCTCATTGGTTATCTATATTGACGGGGATAGTTAAATCTAATTAGATTGTGTACTTGAAATCTACGATGATGGTCATGATATTAACATTTTAACACAAACCACCATTTAAAAAATTACATTTTAACAGAAACAAAAATTTAAAAATTTACATTTTAACACAAATGACAATTTATAAAATTACAATCAATGAGGGTCGCGGTTCCGACGAAAATGCACAACGATCAAATTTCAAAAAACAAAAATTCAATGACCGTTAAAAAAGAAAAAGAAAAACAAGTTTTATTTTCAACATTCGTCACTCTAGCGACATTATGGACCTTTCATCACTTTAGCGAAGTTATGGACCTTTCATCACTATAGCAACTAACTTTCATCTCTATAGCGACGAAAGGTCCATAACGTCACTAAAGCAGCGATCATCAGGGGCATTTTCATTTTTTTCCAAAAATTTAAAGTGTTTTTCCATGAAAAAATCGATTTTAAATTATTCGTGGCAAACTTTTTGTGGGAATTTTGAGCAATATGTAGTAGTGTACAAAAAAAACTAGGAGAAAATGGTGTAAGCTAGATAAGTTCTTCTTCAAAGAGGGATAGGAGACTGGATGCGCTCTGGTGGAGATAACAAATAGCTCCTCAAATTTGTAGAACTTGAGAAACCTTGCACTCTGATACCATGTAGAAATAATAGGTCCAATGCTCTGAGAAAAGATGCTAAGAAGAAGTATAGGAAATAGATCTTTCTAGTAAGATAATTCTCACAAGAATACATGGGAAAAATAGAGAGAAGAAAAGAGATTGAATCACATGAATGAAGAGATGAATATTGGAGTGTATCCTTCCATTTAATAATGATGAATAATAGTGTACATAAATACTAAATCCCTCATAGGTAAAATCAAGTTGTATGGAGACAACTCATAAATCTCAGAAAGGTAGACTTACCAAATATGATAAACCCCCATAGGTGGCTAAAGAACTTCCCAAATCATTCAAGGACCTCATGAATTAGCAAAAGTGTGAGTGAGTTGTCAAGAGTGATGGAAAAAATTCTAATCCTGTAAAATGGAGAGAAAATCATGGAGGATGGGTTGGCAACAAAAGATACCAGTTTCCTAGTTAACTAGCCTTACCTTATCCATAGAAAAGATGGATAAAAGCATAATAAGGTAGAATCTGCAGGAAAGCACAGTTACTAATTTTGGGATTCAATAAAGTGGTCAATATCAACCTAGAATCAGAAATAAAGCATTCCTAGGGTATATATGGAATGTGTTGAATTTAAGGTGCAAGTGGATGCAACTAATTAGCTAGTGGGTAGGAATTTAATCAAATAATGATTAAATATTTTATCGTAAGTTATGAGTGGGTTTAATAATATCCCAACAAGATGAGGGATCAAATATATTGTATCCATTTGAATATTCATTATATCCAACCATAATGTACTCCTTTATTTGAGGTTGCAAAGCCTTTCTCTTCTAGAGAGGAATTCTATCCCAAGCCTTTGAGCCAAAAACCATGAAATGATAAACATAGGGATTGTGACCACTCCAAGCCTCAAATGGAGTTTTCCCTTCCAATGATTTGTGTGGAGATATGTTCTAAACATATTCAGCACAATTGATGGCTTCATCCCATATCTTAGGTCTCTCTGCAACATCATTATGTTTTGGTGTGTAGGGCACATAATGTTGCATTTGATTGCCATATTCATGACATAACTTCTATAATTTATTGTTGAAATAATCCTTTCCATTATTAGTCCTAAGAACCTTTATTTTATTCCCACTCATGTTCTCAACTAAATCTTTGAACACTTTGAAAGTCTCAAAAATTTCATAGTTTTGCTTGAGAAAATACACCCAGCAATACCTTGAGAAATCATCTATGAAAGTCAACACATGCCTTTAATTCTCATATGAGGGCATAGGAAGAGGCCCTATCAGATATAAATGGATCATATCAAGCACTTGGACATCCCTCCTTTCCTTTCCTTTATCATATTTGCACTCAACATGTTTCCCCACTATGCACCCTTTGCAAGTGCATTTGGAAAACTTGATGGTAGGAAGCCCTTCAAACATGATTTACTTGCTTAATGCTTGAAGGTACATGTAATTGATATGTCCAAATCTCTCATGCCACATTTTTTTTGTCTCATTGGCATGTGATAGGAGAACATCCCCTTGGGAGTAAGGGAGTAAGTGAGAGAACTTATACATTCTCGAATCATGGTCAGCAAAACCCACTACAACAACTTGTCTTGTAGAAATTTATGAAATCTCCACATAATTTTGAGTAAACATTACTCTCTTCATTTTACCCATGTGTTTAATTTGATAGACATAGAGTATTTTCACTACAATATCAGTCACAAACAACACATTGTTGAAGTACCCATTATCTAGATCGATCCTGCCAATCCCTTTGGTTGGGATCTCAGAATCATCACCCATGAGGATGAATGGACCACTGTAAGGATGTATGGGAGAAAAGGAATGTTGGATGTGTTGCAGCTGCAACAATTTCCCAAAATTCCAAAAAAATTTAGGACCCTCCTTTTGTTTGGATTAGCTTGATTTTCTTCTTTGGTTTGGTCTGAGAACTTTTCAGAAAGACTTTTTTTATGCTTGGGTTGATCTACCGCTGGTTTTCAATTTTTTTTCTAAAAGCCTAAAAAATCTCAATGATTGATCAAACTTCATCACTTGCCTTGTAATTGTGTTTTCAGCATGTCTGAATCGGAAGATTATTTGATTGACGCCCCCGTCGTTGCGGAAAAATGTTAAGTCTTGACTTCGAATGTTCTCCCGATGCGTTGTTTTTAAATCGGTGAAATCTATGACTAAATCGGAAGTATTTTTTATTTTCCCTCCCACCGTTGTAGATGGATATTGGGTTTTTGGATTCGACTTTCCTCCCTATTTGATTGATTTTAATCGGCTGCTTTTTGGTTTTGCATCGGAGCTTTTATGACTTCTTCTTCCGCCGTTGCGGATGGAAAACTGCTTTCTCTCCCGATTATGGCTTGAAGTTTTGCTCCCGCTTTGATTGTTTTCACCGAACCCATAAGCCTTGGGCTACCACCGTTGCGGCTGCGGGAGGTTTTCTCCTTCCAGCCATTTGAGTCATCTTAAAACCCGCTGTTGTGGAAGGTCGGACCTTTTGTTAGCTACATCGTTGCAGCTGCTGAATGCTTTTCCTCACCGATCTCGTAGTCGTTTCGCTTCCATCTTATGTCCCGATGTTGTGGACGACGGTGTGCTTTAAGGTTCCGTCATTGCAAATGAAAGAAATGTTAGCACTTCCAATGTGTATTCGTGTTGCTTCTAACTCAGCTTTACCCGTTGCAGATGGGTTAGCGCTTTGGCCATCCGCTGTTGCGGAACGGCATTTGCTTCGATCCAAAAGTGGTCTGCCATCTGATATGTATGTCCCCGCAGAGGGCTTAGCGCTTTGATCATCCACCGCTGCAGAAGAAAGTTTACTTTCATCCTCCGATTCAAAATCCCTCCGCCATCCGATCGTTTGCGCGCCCGTTGTGGTTGACTATATATATACGGGGTCAAGGGGTTATGTTTTTCTATTATTATTTTTTTTACCACCGTTTCGACTGTCGCAAGCTGTCAAGATAGTGTTGTCACGCTCACCTGGTCCCTCGATTTCGGTACACACGGTCCAGGTGTCTCCACCACGAAGCTTGACAGGCCTCTCCATGCCGGTTACACATCAGTTCCAGGTAGGCTTCGTTTGCCTTTCCGTTTGAGCGTTTGGTGGTTTGTTTTTCTATGGGTTAGCTTTTTGTCCGTGGCCATGTTAGTCACGAGACTATTTATATTGGGGGATTTTTTGGTATTACTATTCGCGGTAGATGCATTTGAACCATACGTTGTTTTTTGTCCGCGGCCATCCATTATGCGGGCCTGCACCGATTGAGTGGGGGTTTCGGTGCAGACGGTCCTTACGCTGTTTGCACCAAACCGCCCTGCGTAATGTTGCTTGGGTAGGATTAGTTTTCCGTGGTCTCTCCCTTTGGAGCTTGGGTTATTTATACTGTTTGGGTTACCCGCATTCTTTCACCCTAGTCATGTTCGCCTCCACGGTTCCGCGCAACCTCCTTCAAGCTCAGTATCGAACCCCTAGCCTGTTGAGAGGGAGGTGTCACAGTTTTAGTTTGTTCACCATAAAATGCAGGGGTAGTGGTTTTGTTAAGAGCTCCATTGAAGGCTGGCATAGTTTTCCCTTGTCTGTCCCGCGCAGTGATTAGATAATGGCGTGCGTAGAGAGCCGAGACTTGTTGCATATTACTGTAGATTTATTTCCATCTTGAATGTGGTTGATAGAATTGTTTAATATCCTACAACGGTGGTAGCTTGCATATGTTTACTGCATTTAACTATTTTCTATCATGCTGGATATGGACAAGGTCACTGAACACTGTGCATTGGGTTAATAGTTCTGTTAGTTAGGCCATTTCAGGCTATACATGCATATATTTGCTTCATTGACTGATGGCTGTCATTTTAAACATAGAAGAAATGGTGCACTACACATTGATGTATACAAGTTCGTCACTCATCCAAAAGGGCTTAATGTTACAATTTTATGGCAAGAAAATCTCACCATGTCAAAAAGACAAAAGAAGAAGGCCCCTGTGGTCGAGGAAGAGCCAGAAGTAGAAGTTGTCACTAAGACAGAATACATATATGAGGACACGAAGCGCATTTCTGGTGTTGAACCTAAATACCAGTGGGGGTAAATATATAGACTAATCACATGCAGAGAGGTTCCTAACATGGGCTTAGAAGAAGAGTCCATATATGCTAACATAGAAAGGTCTTCCCTGATGAAGATCGCCACCAGACTAGAGTTTTTCTCGTGCTCTGAGGTAATAGGTTGGATTCTGCCCCAGGCAGATGTCACAACAATGATTCTGGAGAATGTTGAAAGACAGGGCTATGCTGCATATAGCCCTGGATATGTAGCTCTGGCCTACCACCTGCCAGAAGCCCAAGTCTTTTTATCTGATGATTGGCTAAACAACATTAGAATGGATCTAGTAGAGACATTTAAAAAGATGATGTTGCAAGGAAAACATTAAAGGTACAGACCAACAGGTGATTACGATACAACTAGCTTAAGGGCTCCCTATAGGTTCATAGCTTTAATGCTGAACATAATTTTTGGAAGAGCACATGGTAGATTCTTCAAGTTAGAATGGATCCCAATCATTTTTTATGTTGCAACCCAGGGGACAATTTTCAACTGGGCCAGTATTGTATCCAGTAGTATTTCCTCTTGCTTGGCTTCAGCTTTGGGAGGAGTACACCAGAAGAGATCAGAATTCTATATGAGTTCCATACTGATAGACTGTATATTATGCAACCAGCCTTTCCCTGGTCTCAGGTGCATCTGGGATATGGAAAGAATGCCTGTCTATGCTGCTTATAAACCATTGTGGGCACATAAATATCACAGCCGTTACAGAGAAGTCTGTGAACACTTCCTTATGCCTCTATACACACTCATTTTCCTGAAGGAGTGTGATTGTATGTCAGAGGAGGCCCTGCAAGTGATAGAGGAATATGCAGACTACTATTTGACTGAAAATGGCCTGTACTTCAGGATGTTTGGAGGTTCGAGAGCACCTTCCATGCTGCCCAAATACGCAACTAATTACATTATCCACAAGGAGGCAGTCAGACAAGTGTTCCTGGATGGAATAGGCAGCTTTCTGTTCGAGCATAAGAAGTCTACTTATGCTCCTTTGCCCTTCAAACTAGGAAGTTACAGGTTCACTAGGGTGAAAAAAGATAATGAATTTGTAGAAGAGCTGGAGAGGTTCCATTTTGGCGAGATGCCCTACCACAGAAATGACTCCCAAGGTAAAGTTGCTGAACATTGTAAAGAAAACAATGTGCATTTTGAGTATACCCACCATTTTGATAGGGAAGAATCTGTCTTCTGAAATGCCCCAAACATGACAGCACTAAAGAGAAGATTCAAGAAGAATATCACCACCAAAGGTGGGAAGGGGGATGAACAAGCTAAGGCTGAGGAAGAAGCCAAAAGGAGAAATGAAGAAGCCCAGAGGTTGGCACAAGAAGCTGCAGGATGGCTGCATACAGAAGAAGAAGCGAAAAGAAGAGCTGCTCAAGAAGCAACTGAGAAAGCAAAGGAAGCAGCTAAAGAACCAGAGGAAGCAGCTAGAAAAGAAGCAGAACAAGCGAAGAGAAAGCTCGATGAGGAGCTACAAAAGCAGGAAGCAGAGAGGCTAAAGCTGACACAGACTGATACAAAATAGTTAGCTTCTGATATAGCTGGAGGGCAGACCCAGGACATGGAAAACCCGAAGGTTCAGGACCCACAAGTACCCGCCACCAGCACACCCATGGTCCCCACACTGAAGCTAGTTCCTTTTGTTCAGAAAAGGGGAGAAGAAATCCCTGATTTGAACACTGTTTTCTATGATAGAGCAACAAAGAGGATAGTGAAGAGAAAAAAAAAAGGGTTGAAACAGGAAGTATGTCCGGTAAAATGATAACGGATATGGCTGTTATGTTGGACACAGACCGAGATCCAAGATTCACCCTGAGGGCAGGAGCTACCATGATCCACGCCTCAGAAGATAACTTGGACAAGGTAATGACTGACTTGGAGTTATCTAAGAAATCCTCTACTCAGTTGAAAGACACCTTGAGGAAAGAGAGGGAGGAATCCAATAGGCTGAAGCAGAAGTATGAAGACATGCAAAGGGAGATAAAGGATTCTAAGGCTGAATTGCAGACCCTCCATGAAGAGAGATAGGATAGGGAGACTACCCAAGAATTCCTGGAGAAAGTACAGAACAAATATCAAGAGCTGAAGGCGAAGAAAGATCGGCTGTTGGAAAAGGTAGAAGAACTAGAAGAGCAACAGAAGATTATCTTGCAAGCTAGTGAGCTTCACACCCAAAAACAAGAAATGAAACATCAAGAACAGGTTGCCTCTCTAACAACTGCTCTGGAGGAAGCAAGGGAGAAGCAGGTCAACCTCTAGCCGTTCAAAGAGCATGTCTTGGCCCAGAAAGCTAAGATGCGGCAGCCATAGACTGCTATAGATGAGGAGAGGTGCAAAGTCCTGCAGGTGGATAGCCGGTTAGAGGAAATCCTGGAAACCTCTTCTTACTTCGTGGATAGATCCCACGACGTTCTTGAAGTCTTGACTTCCAGAATGGTGAGGCTGGAAAACAATGTAGAAACTCCAGCAGAACTACCGTCAAAGGACCAATAGTCCCTCAAGCAGGATTATGACCTAGTGGAATTCGCTATCAACACTACTGAATATTTAAAGAAGTTCGTCAAAAAGACAAAAGGATTATGCATCGAGTTTTTCAGAAGACTTATCATTACCTACAACCGGTTCCAGATAGAGGCCGAGCAGAGGATTGATGCTTTCTTGGATCACAACGCCTTTGTGGAGCTATTGCAGAAGAGATACCAGGAGGAGGAAGCTAAAGTGCAACATATTAAAGCCCTAGATGAGCAGATCATGAGGAACGAAGTAGATCACTCAGCTGTCAATGTGCAGCTTTTAGATGACCAGCTTCGGTTAAGTGCAGCCAGGATTGAGGCTATAAAGAACCAGGCTGAGAAGTTTGAAATTAACATTCAGTTTTTGGAGCCTTGTTCTTTTGAAGGGATTGCTACTAAAGCTTCGGTGTGGAAGAATTTTCTAGACACCCAAGTGGGACCCTCCTCATGAAGGTTTGGTCGTTTTGTAATTTGTAACGTTTTGTAAAAATATTTAAGGAAAAGAGAATTTTGGGAGGCGAGGAGTTGGGAATCCCAAAGGTCACTTTGGGCAGCCCACCCATCTCACCCTTTTGTATAAATGTAGAAAACTTAGAAGGGAAAAGGAATTTTTCCCAGTTAGACTAAAAAGCAATATTGTAAGAAGAACTATTTCTCTTTGCAATAAAGAATTATGGTTTTCCTGTTGGAGAAAGATTGGTGAAATTTCCAAATGTTATGCAATGGATGGTGGAAAGATGAACTATTTTGTTTTTCCAGCTTTGGTCCATTAACCGTGAGATCGTTCTAACTCTTAGAACCTATGTTCTTGTGTAAATGATTTCTGGTTTATTTTGTGGAATTATCACCATGAGTAATGTATGTTGTTCGTAAATAAATTGGCTATCTGATTGTTGGAATATATTTAATCATTCATGTGTTGTATCTAGGAATATCAGCTATCTGTAATTTCTGTTTATAATACCTGAAAAAAACACATTACTCATAAATAAATTATAGTTTAGCTCCCCGGGGATAGATAGATAGATAGATAGGTAGGTAGGTAGTTAGCTCATTTTTTCATTGCTGCATATGTGATTTAGATGCTTGTGAATGCGAAGACGAGAGGTAAGAACCTGCGCATCACGTTGTGACTGCTCCCTGCATATCGATCATCTTGCATTGTTAATTAGGCACTTGCATCTCATACATTAAGTCAAAAAATACAAAAATACCGGTGGACCGTGCCGCAACCGGTAAAACCTTTGTTTTTTTGTTACTTGACCTACGGTAGCCGAACCGCAAACCGGACGGATTCTCTATACCAAACAGTCAATGGGCTAGTTGGGAACGTTGACTGGGGAGAATCCCTTGCTGTTGTTGCCTACAAATTTCTAGGCCTCAACAGTTTTGGCACTAGAAGGAGGGCCGCCAGTGCATGGCTGGCCGTGGAAACTTATTTTCCCAAGATTACCCCACCAGCAGATATCTCGAAGCTTTTGACCTGACCAAAGTAGACTTACCGTTTGTTTTACCTTTGAAGCAGGTAAACCTGGTTTCGTCTTGCATTGCTCTTTGCTTAGACTCTTGCCATTATACTAGTGCCTATGGCTGGCATAAATGTAAATCATCCCAACCCTCTGTCGGCATGGAGAGCTAGGTCACCTTTGAACCTCACACCTCCTTTGCATAACCTACCTCAAGCCTTCGACAAGCTCTTGCCTAAGTTTGACCCCGAGGAAAGGATTGATGTAGATGACCACTTGAAAAGATTTTATCTAGCAGTAGAGGGGATAAGGGCTGGGGAATATGAAGATGTGGTCTGTAGATTGTTCCCGCACACCCTGAAAGGAGCAGCAGCATCCGGGTATTTCGGTTTGCCTGCAAACTCCATTCCTAATTGGGACACCTTCGAAAGAGTTTTCCGAAGTAAATATACAGCCTAGAAAACTCATGCTTCATTAATGAAAGGTCTTGGTTTGTTGAGAAAAGAAAGGAATGCGAAGGTGCATAGTTTCACTCAAAGATTTTCAATATACCTAAAGAACTTTTCTAAAGCTGACAGACCCTCAGACAAGGTCTTAATTGAATATTATAAATCTGCCTTAGGACCTGAGTTGGCCATGTTTGCCAAGATGAAAGGCAAACTTACATTGGTAGAGACTTATGAAGAAGCAGAAAGGGTAGAGGCTGAAAGGGAAAGTGTAGAAGATTGTCCTGATTTACTTGAAGAGAAAACTACAAATAGAAGAGCTTTATTGCTATCTAAACCCAAATATGAGCAATCACATGATTATCAGGTAATGATGAAAATGCTTCAGAAGCTATCCAACCGAATAATAGATCTGGAGAGAGAAAAGGAAGTTCAGAGATCGCATAAACCCCACTACCAAAGAAGGGAGGATAACAACCAATGGCAAGTCCCTCCACCAAATTTAGCATCAATGAATATAACAGAAATAGGGGGGATAATTTCTGTACTTTCCATCAGCAACCTCATTCTGAAAAGAAGTGTCCTCAATGGCTACATTCAATGACATTGGTGATGAATAAGTTATTGGACCCTCAATTGACTAAGGACAGTGGTAAGGAGGAAAAGAAAAACCAGATCGTAGAGAAACAAGATATTGATAACATGTTTTCATGGAATGGTGTCTCGTTGTTTGATACTGAAGAGAGTACTTCTAAATCTGAATGCACATCTACAACAACGAAGGACATGGGTTTAACAATGGAAGACAATGCAATAATTTTGAAGATTAACAATTTGGCGGAGAATGTCAAGAGACAGGTAGAAGTGAATGTTGAAGACAAAAAACCTGAAGCCACTACCCTCAACCAGGAGGTAGAGCTGAGCAATGAGACTGTCAAACCTGTGGAATATGTTAAGGAAGGAAGTGCTGAAAAATTTAAGGAATTTAAAGAGGAGATACCCACCGAAAACCAACCTGTGGAAGAAAAGATCGAATCAACTGGGGAAAGGAAAACTAGCACCCCACCTTTCCTTTTAACTCTGGAAATTTTGAACCATAAGGTGCACAATTGTCTGGTGGACTCTAGATCATCGGTGAATGTCATGCCTCTTGCAATCTGCAAAAAGCTTAATGGGCAGCTAAAACCTACTGATTGGGACGTCACTCAACTAGACAAGACTAGTGTCAAAGTAGTGGGGGAGATGAAGAATGTCTTGATTCGATTGTCTGCAAATAAAAGGATATGTCAGTACCTTGATATTGTAGTAGCAAACATACCTGATGGCTATGGATTGATCTTGAATCGAGATTGGTCAGCACGACTAGATGGGTACTTTGCTTCAGACTGGTCAAACTTGTGCTTGCCTCAGAAGGGTAGCCCAAACCTGATTAATATTTTAAGAGAACCCTACATGAAGTACAATGTTACTAGGCTGGAAGAGGGTAATGAATATGTCGATTCTGTCCTGGGAAATTATCTGACTGAGCTTAAGTTGAGACATCTTGCTTCAAGAAAGGCCAGTTCTATGATTGACACTCAGCATGAGCTCCTTCAACTTCCTCAGGTTGAAAGGGATGACTATAGGATAGTAAACATGTGTGCAATTTCAAAAATAGCACAGCTAGACCATGGTTAGACATCTCATGTTTATGATCTAGCCCACCCCTTAACTCTCTAGATTCAAAGATTTTCAGGAGTGGGCAGATTTTTTCTTTTATTTTGCTCTGTAAATAAATAAATTGATTTGTTTTCTTTAATGCTTTGATTATTGATTTGAGGTTGTTTTCTCCTGATGTACTGATGTTGCTTTTCTTTTTACTGCTTTAGTTCTTTTGGTTTTGAATAAAGAGGCAAACTTTTGGTTGCAATGGAAACAACGGGGTTCTTAATTAACTGAAATCTTGAGCAAAATACTGTGCTTTTAAAGTATAGAACATCTTCTAGTAGCAGTGTTCCTAACTAGCCATGCATTCATGGAAGTCTTACCTAACCCCTGTAAATAACTCAGAAGTAAAAGAGGTCTGGAATACTATTTCGAGGCTCCATCCATTTCACATATTAAAATTCCAAGGGGGTGACAGCAAAAGACCCACGGGAAGGAAGCAAAGTAAACGATATATCATATATAAATGATCCCATGCCATAATTTCATAAAATCTAAAAGCTATCAAGAGTCAAAACTCCTGAAAGAAACAAGACATATCAAAGAAAAGTATCAAAAGCATGAATTTCAAATTGCCAAAAGTTCCTCTCCGTCCGTGAGATGAAAAGCTAATTCTTCTCTCACACAAAAGGGCACTATGGGATAGAGGAGCCTGAATAAAAATTTAGAAAGAAAGGCAAATGGAGGACTCACAAGAACTAAAGTTCAAGTGGCACAAAAGTGCAATTGGCATGAGAATGAGGAACAAAAGGATAATGCTGTTTACTATCTGTTACAATCCTGTGGTGTCCAAGCCTGAAACTACCTAAGGATGGATAAAAGAAACCTCATTTATTAGGCCTCAAAAGATTTATTCAGACTTGCAATATTTCTGATGTTACCATTTCCCAAAGAATGGACTGCTTCTCAATGATTTAAATGCATAGGTTGGCCAGCATAGGGATACAAACATCTAGAAGATTTCAACTTTTATTCAAACGGTCTTGCACTGGGAAGGAGTTAATTCATAAATCTAGGGTTCACCAGGTAGTCGCCAATTGTTGTAGCTGCAACAATTTCCCAAAATTCCAAAAAAAATTAGGACCCTCCTTTTGTTTGGATTAGCTTGATTTTCTTCTTTGGTTTGGTCTGAGAAATTTTCAGAAAGACTTTTTTTATGCTTGGGTTGATCTACCGCTGGTTTTCAATTTTTTTCTGAACGCCTAAAAAATCTCAATGATTGATCAAACTTCATCACTTGCCTTGTAATTGCATTTTCAACATGTCTGAATCGGAAGATTATTTGATTGACGCCCCCACCGTTGTGGAAAAATGTTAAGTCTTGACTTCAAATGTTCTCCCAATGCGTTATTTTTAAATCGGCGGAATCTATGACTAAATCGGAAGTATTTTTGCTTTTCCCTTCCGCCGTTGCGGATGGATATTGGGTTTTTAGATTCGACTTTCCTCCCGATTCGATTGATTTTAATCAGCTTCTTTTTTGTTTTGCATCAGAGATTTTATGACTTCTTCTTCTATCGTTGCGGATGGAAAACCGCTTTCTCTCCCGATTATGGCTTGAGGTTTTGCTCCCGCTTTGATTGTTTTCACCGAACCCATAAGCCTTGGGCTACCGCCGTTGCGGCTGTGGGAGGTTTTCTCCTTCCAGCCATTTGAGTCATTTTAAAACCCGCCGCTGCGGAAGGTCGGACCTTTTGTTAGCTCTGTCATTGTGGCTGCCGAATGCTTTTCCTCACCGATATCGTAGTCGTTTCACTTCCATCTTA
Organism: Pseudotsuga menziesii; assembly: GCA_001517045.1. Lineage (NCBI taxonomy): Eukaryota > Viridiplantae > Streptophyta > Pinopsida > Pinales > Pinaceae > Pseudotsuga > Pseudotsuga menziesii. The sequence goes on along the minus strand of LPNX010703027.1, from coordinate 23,214 downwards.
TGTCCCGACGTTGCGGACGGCAGTGTGCTTTAAGGTTCCGCCGTTGCGGATGAAAGAAATGTTAGCACTTTCGATGTGTATTCGTGTTGCTTCTGACTCAGCTTTACCTGTTGCAGATGGCTTAGTGCTTTGGTCGTCCGCCGTTGCGGAAGGGCATTTGCTTCGATCCAAAAGTGGTCCACCATCCGATATGTATGTCCCCGCGGAGCGCTTAGCACTTTGATCATCCGCTGCTGCGGAAGAAAGTTTACTTTCATCCTCTGATTCAAAATCCCTCTGCCATCTGATCGTTTGCGTGCCCGTTGTGGTTGACTATATATATACGGGGTCGAGGGGTTATGTTTTTCTATTACTATTTTTTTTTTAACCACCGTTTCGACTGTCGCAAGCTGTCAAGATCGTGCTGTCGCACTCGCCCGGTCCCTCGATTTTGGTACACACAGTCCAGGTGTCTCCACTACAAAGCTTGACAGGCCTCTCCACGCCGGTTACACATCAGTGCCAGGTAGGCTTCGTTCGCCTTTCCGTTTGAACGTTTGGTGGTTTGTTTTTCTATGGGTTAGGTTTTTGTCTGCGGCCATGTTAGCGTGGCCCCGTTAGTCATGAGACTATTTATTGGGGGATTTTGTGGTATTACTATTCGTGGTAGAGGCGTTTGAACCATATGGTGTTTTTTGTCTGCGGTCGTCCGTTATGCGAGCCTGCGCCGATTGAGTGGGGGTTTCAGTGCAGACGGTCGTTGTGCTGTCTGCACCAAACCACCTTGCGTAATGATGCTTGGGTAGGATTAGCTTTCTGCGGTCTCTCCCTTTGGAGCTTGGGCTGTTTATACTGTTTGGGTTACCCGCATTCTTTCACCCCAGTTGTGTTCGCCTACACAGTTTCGCGTAGCCTCCTTCAAGCTCAGTATTGAACCCCTAGCCTATTCAGAGGGAGGTGTCATGGTTTTAGTTTGTTGACCATAAAATGTAGGGGTAGTGGTTTTGTTAAGAGCTCCATTGAAGGCTGGCATAGTTTTCCCCTGTCTGTCCCGCGCAGTGATTAGATAATGGCATGCGCAGAGAGATGAGACTTGTTGCATATTACTGTAGATTTATTGCCATCTTGAATATGGTTGATAGAATTGTTTAATATCCTACAGCGGTGGTAGCTTGCATATGTTTACTACATTTAACTATTTTCTATCATGCTAAATATGGACAAGGTCACTGAACACTGTGCATTGGGTTAATAGTTCTGTTAGTTAGGCCATTGCAGGCTATACATGCATATATTTGCTTCATTGACTGGTGGCTATCATTTTAAACATAGAAGAAATGGCACACTGCACATTGATGTATACAAGTTGGTCACTCAACCAAAAGGGCTTAATGTTACAATTTTATGGCAGGAAAAGCTCACCATGTCAAAAAGACAAAAGAAGAAGGCCCCTGTGGTCGAGGAAGAGCCAGAAATAGAAGTTGTCACTAAGACAGAATACATATATGAGGACACGAAGTGAATTTCTGGAGTTGAACCTGAATACCAGTGGGGGGAAATATATAGACTAATCACACGCAGAGAGGTTCCTGACATGGGCTTAGAAGAAGAGTCCATATATGCTAACATAGAAAGGTCTTACCTGATGAAGATCGCCACTAGACCAGAGCTGTTCCCATGCTTTGAGGTCATAGGTTGGATTCTACCCCAGGCAGATGTCACAACAATGATTCTGGAGAATGTTGAAAGACAGGGCTATGCTGCATATAGCCCTGGATATGTAGCTCTGGCCTACCACCTTCCAGAAGCCCAAGTCTTTTTATCTGATGATTGGCTAAACAACATTAGAATGGATCTGGTAGAGACATTTAAAAAGATAATGTTGCAAGGAAAACATTACAGGTACATACCAACAGGTGATTACGATACAGCTAGCTTAAGGGCTCCCTATAGGTTCATAGCTTTAATGCTGAACATAATTTTTGGAAGAGCACATGGTAGATTCTTCAAGTTAGAATGGATCCCAATATTTTTTTATGTTGCAACCCAGGGGACAATTTTCAACTGGGCCAGTATTGTATCCAGTAGTCTTTTCGCTTTCTTGGCTTCATCTTTGGGAGGAGTACACTAGAAGAGATTGGAATTCTATATGAGTTCCATACTGATAGACTGTATATTATGCAACCAGCCTTTCCCTGGTCTCAGGTGCATCTAGGAAAGGGAAAGAATGCCTATCTATGATGCTTATAAACCATTGTGGGCACATAAATATCACAGCCATTACAGAGAAGTCTGTGAACACTTCCTTATGCCTCTATACACACTCATTTTCTTGAAGGAGTGTGATTGTATGTCAGAGGAGGCCCTGGAAGTGATAGAGGAATATGCATACTACTATTTAACTGAAAATGGCATGTACTTTAGGATGTTTGGAGGTTAAAGAGCACCTTCCCTGCTGCCCAAATATGCAACTGATTACATTATCCACAAGGAGGCAGTCAGACAAATGTTCCTAGATGGAATAGGCAGCTTTCTGTTCGAGCATAAGAAGTCTGCTTATCCTCCTTTTCCCTTCAAACTAGGAAGTTACAGGTTCAATAGGGTGAAAAAGCTGATGAATTCATAGAAGAGCTGGAGAGGTTCCATTTTGGCGAGATGCCCTACCACAGAAATGACTCCCAAGGTAAAGTTGCTGAACATTGTAAAGAAAACAATGTGCATTTTGAGTATACCCACCATTTTGATAGGGAAGAATCTGTCTTCTGAAATGCCCCGAACATGACAGCACCGAAGAGAAGATTCAAGAAGAAGATCGCCACCAAAGGTGGGAAGGGGGATGAACAGGCTAAGGCTGAGGAAGAAGCCAAAAGGAGAAATGAAGAAGCCCAGAGGTTGGCACAAGAAGCTGCAGGATGGATGCATACAGAAGAAGAAGTGAAAATAAGAGCTGCTCAAGAAGCAGCTGAGAAAGCAAAGGAAGCAGCTAAAGAACCAGAGGAAGCAGCTAGAAAAGAAGCAGAAGAAGCGAAGAGAAAGCTCGATGAGGAGCTACAAAAGTAGGAAGCAGAGAGGCTGAAGCTGACACAGACTGAGACAAAATAGTCAGCCTCTGATATAGCTGGAGGGTAGACCTAGGACGTGGAAAACCTGGAGGTTCAGGACCCAAAAGTACCCGCCTCCAGCACACCCATGGTCCCTACACTGAAGCTAGTTCCTTTTGTTCAGAAAAGGAGAGAATAAATCCCTGATTTCAACACTGTTTTCTATGATAGAGAAACAAAGAGGATAGTGAAGAGAACAGAAAAAAGGGTTGAAACAGAAAGTATGTCTGGTAAAATGATAATGGATACGGCTGTTGTGTTGGACACAGACCGAGATCCAAGATTCACCCCGAGGGTAGGAGCTTCCCTGATCCATGCCTCAGAAGATAACTTGGACAAGGTAACTACTAACTTGGAGTTATCTAATAAATCCTCTGCTTAGTTGAAAGACAGCTTGAGGAAAGAGAGGGAGGAAGCCAATAGGCTGAAGCGAAGTATGAAGACGTGCAGAGGGAGATAAAGGCTTCTAAGGCTGAATTGTAGGCCCTCCATGAAGAGAGACAGGCTAGGGAGACTACCCAAGAATGCCTAGAGAAAGTACTGAACGAATATCAAGAGCTGAAGGTGGAGAAAGATTGGCTGCTGGAAAAGGTAGAAGAACTAGAAGAGCAACAGAAGATTATCTTGCAGGCCAATGAGCTGCACACCCAAGAACAAGAAATGAAACATCAAGAACAGGTTGCCTCTCTAACAACTGCTCTGGAGGAAGCAAGGGAGAAGCAAGTCAACCTCCAGCCATTCAAAGAGCATGTCTTGGCCCAGAAAGCTAAGATTCTCTAGCTACAGACTGCTGTAGAGGAGGAGAGGTGCAAAGTCCTGCAGGTGGATAGCCGGTTGGAGGAAATCCTGGAAACCTCCTCTTACTTCGTGGATAGATGCCAGGACATTCTTGAAGTCTTGACTGCCAAAATGGTGAGGCTGGAAAACAATGTAGAAACTCCAGCAGAACTACCGTCAAAGGACCAATAGTCCCTCAAGCGGTATTATGGCCTAGTGGAGTTCGCTATCAACACTACTTCAGATTTCAAGAAGGTCTTCAAAAATACAAAAGGATTATGCACCGAGTTTTTCAGAAGACTTCTCACTACCTACAACCGGTTCCAGATAGAGGCCGAGCAAAGGATTGATGCTTTCCCGGATCACAACGCCTTTGTGGAGCTGTTGCAGAAGAGATACCAGGAGGAGGAAGCTAAAGTGCAACATATTAAAGCCCTGGATGAGCAGATCATGAGGAACGAAGTAGATCACTCAGCTGTCAGTGTGCAGCTTTTAGATGACCAACTTCGGTTAAGTGCAACCAGGATTGAGGCTATAAAGAACCAGGCTGAGAAGTTTGAAATTAACATTCAATTTTTGGAGCCTTGTGCTTTTAAAGGCATTGCTACTAAATCTTTGGTGTGGAATAAGTTTCTAGACACCCAAGTGGGACCCTCCTCATGAAGGGTTGGTCATTTTGTAATTTGTAACGTTTTGTAAAAATATTTAAGGAAAAGAGAATTTTAGGAGGCAAGGAGTTGGGAATCCCAAAGGTCACTTTGGGCAGCCCACCCATCTCACCCTTTTGTATAAATGTAGACAACTTAGAAGGGAAAAGGAATTTTTCCCAGTTAGACTGAAAAGCAATAATGTAAGAAGAACTATTTCTCTTTGCAATAAAGAATTATGGTTTTCCTGTTGGAGAAAGATGGGTGAAATTTCCAAATGTTATGCAGTGGATGGTGGAAAGATGAACTATTTTGTTTTTCCAGCTTTGGTCCATTAACCGTGAGATCGTTCTAACTCTTAGAACCTATCTTCTCATGTAAATGATTTCTGGTTTATTTTGTGGAATTATCACCATGAGTAATGTATGATGTTCGTAAAGCAATTGGCTATCTGATTGTTGGAATATATTTAATCATTCATGTGTTGTATCTAGGAATATCAGCTATCTGTAATTTCTATTTATAATACGTGAACAAAACACATTACTCATAAATAAATTACAGTTTGGATCCTCGGGGTTAGATAGATAGATAGATAGATAGGTAGGTAGGTAGTTCATTTTTTCATTGCTGCATATGTGATTTAGATGCTTGTGAATGTGAAGACGAGAGGTAAGAACCTGCGCATCATGTTGTGACTGCTCCCTGCATCTCGATCATATTGCATTGTTAATTAGGCACTTGCATCTCATACATTAAGTCAAAAAATACAAAAATACCAGTGGACCGGGCCGCAACCGGTAAAACCTTTGTTTTTTTTGTTACTTGACCTACGGTAGTCAGACCACAAACCGGACGGATTCCCTATATCAAATAGTCAACGGGCTAGTTGGGAACATTGACTGGGGAGAATCCCTTGCTGTTGTTGCCTGCGAATTTCTAGGCCTCAACAGGATGCAAGCCTTGTTCCTTAAGGTGCCTGAGTCTATGATGAAGTAAAAAGAGCCTGAAGATCCAACTACCAAAGCATGCCATCTATCCTTGTTCTTTGAGCTTGAACCTCCCTATTTCTTCCTTATTGCTTCTGGCAATGGGATGTTGTTCTTCTCAAGGAGTTGCGCCATCATGTCAATGGTTTTCTTCATGCATGCACTCTTTAGATGTCAACCTTTGTGACAATAAGTTCATTTTGTATTCTCTTGCTTCTTCTTCTCTTTGTCCTTGCTAGGATTCAAACCCCCATCTGAATATTTTGGCTTCTATTTCTTCATATTCTCTTGATGCTTCGAATATTGGGCTTTCTTCGAATCCATGGTGGATTTTATGGTACCCATTTGCACCAATTTTTCTTGTTCCTGATTAAAAGACTCCATGAATTCTGCAAGTGAAGGCATTCTCCAATTTTGAACTGTCGACTTACCTGAGTGGAATGTGGAGACAAACACTGAATAATCAGGGCCTGGCTTCGAAAGAATGGATAATATCAACTTATCCTCTTTCTTCACAATGTCACACTATTTCACCTGAAACACCAACAATTTGAACTTTGTGAAGAAATCCTAGATCGTCTCAAAGTGAGTTGGGCTCAGTGAGATCAACTTATTTTCGAGTTGGTGTCCTCTCATCTCACTAGTATTACCAAAAAGTTACTCGAGCTTGAGACATAATTCATTAGTTATGGTAATACTATATACATGTAAGAGAATATCCCTCGAGATACTAATACAAAGCATCCTGAATGCCTCATCCAATCTGTTGAAGTACTTCATTTTTTCCACAATAGAGTTTGGCTCGTTCTCAGTCCCCATGGTGACTCTGTAGAAGCATTTCTACCTTAGTTGGATCACCATTTCATCCTTCCATTAAAAATAATTGAATGGGGTGAGAAATACACGATTCTGCTCCATTTCTTCTTGCGCACTAGGTGACAAAGACACTGGAACTACCTGCAATCTAAAACACTTGATTTTTTCTGGAAGAGACCCTAGATAACAAATCAGAATATCTAAACTTAATTTCTATCTCAAAATAGATCTAATACAATGTGAAAATATTATTCACATCAAGATCTATGAGCTAAGGGAATCCTCGCAACTCAATAAATTTTCAATCTATGCCGAAAAAATAGTGAAAAGAGAAAAATTAACAAATAGGAATGGTGCCAATAATTTAGTTTATTATCATTGACAAACATGTAAACATGTTTGGAACATGTTTATAATAAAATAGGATAAAATCGTTATCCTTTGGAGTAAAAGTGGACACATACATGTGGAAGGCTTAAATTGGACCTTAAACCCCCCTAGGTGGACCATTGAGCTCCCAAACCACCTCAAGCGGTCACAAATGGTTGTTTGAATGTACCTGAATCATCCTAGGATATAAATGAGGGTAGGATAGGATTGTTGGAGTGCATAGGTGAGTCAGAGTGGCTCTAGGAAGCAATAAATGGGTGCCTTTGGTCAACTAGTTTCCCTGTTTTAAGGAGTGGTAGATCCCCAAGGATTGAAAATTCATAAATGAGGGTGCACATCTCTCCAAAATGATCAAATATAGGTTCTTGGGTGCATTAATGAGTCCAAAACACCAAACTACCTTTCTATACCAACATAACCAAGGTTTGGACCATATGAAATAAGTACACAACAAATGAAAATGTGTCCTGGTTGAGACCATGGTACTAGGTGGTATAATTCTCTAACATTCATAACCATATCCAAATCATGTACACATGTATATTCACATTAAATCAGTAAAACCATGTGAAATAACCAATTACTTATCTACATAAGCATCTTCATGTAGCTCCATAGGTATTCCGCTTTGACTTCAAAAAACTTTGACACCCACAAGACTTGTCACTCCCAACACAAGGATGGTACCTCTTCTCTGCTACGTAGTCCCTCGAGCATACCCACCCCTTTCAATTCTCATCAGGGTGTGCATCGAAAGGTAACCAAGTTTCTGCAAGCATCGGATACATACATACATACATATATAGATATAGATATATGTATGTATGTATAATAATAATAATAATAATAATAATAATAATAATAATAATAAATGTTATGCCAGCACACTTGTTGCACCACAACATTCCACAACGAATTCCAAGCCATTACACTCATGAGTTTTATCAAGTATTCCATTAACCAGTATGTTAATTTAGTTCCCCGAATGGTTTTATCAAGCATAAAACAACCATTTCCAAGCCATCACCTCTATTATTTTTATCGGGAAATAAAAGTAATACATCTGCATCACCCATTATCCCATGCAAACTAGTGGTTCCCTCCAGTAACTCCATAGGTAACTCACTTGACTATAGGCTAGAACAACCCCACAATACCCACTCACACAACACAAGGATGGTACCCCTTCTCCTCCACACAATCCCTCGAGCATATCCATCCCTTCTAGTGCTCTTCAGTGTGAGATTAAAAAGGTTACCAGTGTCCATGCAATCCTCCTCAGTACCCATTGTGGAAATTGAACCCAGTGATAGATTAATTTTACTCACAACAATTATCAATTGAACATGCAAAATCACTCACAAAGGAGACTGAATAATGAGCTGAACACTAAACTGTATTGAATAAGTGTACAATAGCCAACCCTGTAACATAATAGGTTTTTGTATTAAATAATTACATAAGGGATTCAAATGCATGCGGAGCAATTCGAATCTAGCATAAAGTAGGCTTACTAAAATTAAGCAAATCCCCCATAGGTGCAAAAAGCTGATCCCAAATCAGTCATGGAGATCACGAATTGGAAAAATCACTTACGCAAGCTAAAGAGTGATGGAATGACAACTCATACATGCTTTTCCAAGGAGAAAAGAGTGGAGGATGTGTAGGACAAAAAACTAGTCAACCTCACCTAGTCAAGCTTTTCCATTTGCCTTAAAACACTGAAAAAATAGGCAATAAACCAGAAAAAGCAGAAGGGCGCTTAGGAGGCCAGGAATAAAGCAGATTTGATTCCTTGAGGTTTCCCAAGCACTACATGAGTCAAATAAGGCAATTTTGACCACTATGTATAGGTAAATGACAACTTGCATAAGGTGGGACACATGAACTAGGAAAATAAGACAAAAATGATTAATTTAATGTCTAAGGTAGGTATATATGGGTTGATTATTCTAACACCCCCCCTTAAGCCTGACTTATGAGTAATATATCAAAAAATTATAGGGCCTAGCAACAAGGCTTAGTCACCCTTTACATACTGCATGTCCATACAACCAAGGAAAGAGGCAAAAACCACATGGGAAAATCCTCCCTTAAACATGGACTGTAAAACAAAATTTGGAAATCTTGTCTTCACTCATGCTTCACAGCATGATCAGCAATCCCCAGTAGTTATTTGAGATTGCTGAAGGTCTTCTCACAAAATGCTTTGGTGAAGATATCAGCTACTTGTTCTGAAGATGAATAGAAGAGTAGGTGAATGGTGCCATCATGCACAAGCTCTCTGATGTAGTGCATATGGATCTCAATGTGTTTGGTTCTCTGCTTCTAAAATGGATCTTTGCAGATTCGAATGGTACTCTGGTTATCACAGTGGATGGTAGTTGAGTACTCTGATTCGAAGCCACACTCTCCAAGTAAACCCTGCAACCATAAACATTGAGTTGATGCATTAACAACTCTTCTGTAGATGAGAGTGCAATGGCACTCTGTTTCTTGCTTGACCAGATGATTGGCCCTTTTGCAAGCATGAACACATATTCTGATGTGGACATTCTGTCTGTGCTATCACCTGCCCAATCACTATCAGTAAATCCAATCAAATCAAGATTAGATTTTGCTTTATAGAAGATCCCATGTGTCCTTGTTCCCTGAACAAAGTTAAGGATCCTTTTGGCTACTTTCCAATGGATCTCATGAGGCTGATCCATGTATCTAGAAGCCACACTTACTGCATAAGAAATATCATATCTAGTATGTGTAAGATACAACAAACATCCAATCAATTGCCTATACAGTGTATTGTTTACCATAGGTGAAGAGTCAGCTTCTTCCAACTTCACTCCTAAAAGGAAAGGAGTTTTGCTTGCTTTGCAATCCTTCATTCTAAATTTGTTCAGCAAATCCAAGGCATACTTGGACTGGTGCACCTTGATTCCAGCTTTGGTTTGAGCAATCTCAAGCCCCAAAAATTGGCTTAAGAGCCCCAAATCTGTCATGGAGAAGGCTTGGTTCATTGCTCCCTTCAAGGAATCAATCTCATCCTTTGAGCTTCTTGTAATGAGGAGGTCATCAACATATAACACAATTATCATTAATGAACCATTAATTAACTTCAAATAGACATTTGGATCTGATTTTCACCGAACAAAATTCAGTGATAGCAAGAAGCTATCGATCTTGGCATACCAAGCCCTGGGGGCTTGCTTTAGCCCATACAATGACATTCTCAACCTGCACACAAGAGAAGGGTTAGTAGCAAAACCTTGAGGATTCTGCATATATATCTCTTCAGTGAGATCTCCATTTAGGAAGGAACATTTTACATCCATGTGATGTACCTCTCATTGCTTTGAGGCTGCAATGGCTAGGGCTAGCCTGATGGAATCCATCTTTGCCACTGGGGCAAAGGTCTCATTGTAATCTATCCCATGAACCTGTGAGTAGCCCTTGGCTACCAATCTGGCCTTCTATTTCATTGTTGAACTATCAGCAACAAATTTGGTCTTGTAGACCCACTTACACTGAACTAACTTCCTCCCTGGGGGAAGATCCACTAGCTCCCATGTGTTGCTCTTTTGGAGTGAGCTAAACTATTCCTTCATGGATGCTTGACATATTGGATCTCCTGCTGCTTCTTCATATGTTTGAGGATCATATTTCACCATCAAATAGAATTTCTCAGCAAACATAGGATCCTTCATGCACAGACCACTCTCAAATTGAGATCTAGTCCTCCTTGGGTCATTGGGATCCCCAGCTAGCTCTCCTGCTACATGTAGTGTCTTGGCTGCACATTTTGACCTTGTAGGGCTGTTAGGGTCTGCAATAAACTCATCACTATCAGACATATCAGAATCATCATGTTCAACAAACTCTTCACTTACGTTCAGAGGTTCAGGTGGTGAAGAGGTTTCTCCAACTTCCACTGCTGCAAGGGGTTCTTCTTGAAACTGAACACACCTTTCGATGAAGGCTTTGTTTGTGCTCAAATTTATCAGTTTGTACCCTTTTTAATCTTTAGAGTATCCAACAAATATACACTCTTGGCTTTGGGGCTGCAAAGCCTTTCTCTTTTCTATTGGAATTCTAGCCCAAGCCCTTGAGCCAAAAATCCTGAAATGGGTCACATCTGGCTTGTGCCCACTCCATGCTTCAAAAGGAGTCATACCATCAAGATGTTTATGAGGCACCCTATTCTGGATATATGCTGCATAGTTTATAGCTTCGGCCCAGTACTTTGGTGGAAAATTTTTGGCCTCCATCATGCATGTTGCCATCTCCTTTAGTGATCTGTTCTTCCTCTCAGCAACACCATTTTGCTCTGGTGTGTAAGGGATAGAATGTTGCATCTGAGTACCTGCATCTACAAAATAATTAATAAACTT
>LPNX010703022.1:1025-22314 GCA_001517045.1 Pseudotsuga menziesii | reverse complement strand
AGCGTCCCTTTTTAGTGTAATTTTTTTTTACATTTAGTGGTAAAACTAGATGCTAAATGGGACACGTCATGGACAAAATTTAAAGCATCTCAAAAAACACCTTTTTTTTGCTTCCTAAATAGCATCATTTATGGCATCCAAAATAGCGTCTCTTTTTTTACTTCTAGAATAGCGTCCAACTTTGCATCCTAAACAACGTCGAGGTTTGCTTCAAGAATAGCGTCCAACTTTGCTTCCTAAACAATGTCAAGGTTTGCTTCCAGAATAGTGTCCAACTTTTCTTCCTAAACAACGTCAACGTTTGCTTCCTAAATAATGTCATATTTTGCTTCCTAGCGAGTGTCTGATTTTGCTTCTTAAATGACACCCTCATTAGCGCCATATTTGCATCCTTAATAGCACCATGTTAGCATCCAATATTGCATCCATTTTTGCTACCACTTTAGTATCCCATTTTGCACCATGTTTTACTTCCAAATATGTGCCAATTTTTGCTTCCAAATTTGCATCAATTTTTGCTTCCTTTTTTGCATCGTGTTTTGCTACCAAAATGATGCCAAATATTTCTTCTATTGTTGCACCATATTTTGCTTCCTATGTAGCGCCATCTTTTGCATCCAAAGTAACGTCTTATTTTTCTACCATATCAACACCATGTTTGGCTTCATCATTAGCGCCACGTGTTGCATCTTTTTTAATGCCTAGTTTCGTATCTCTCATGTTTTGGTCACTAATTTAGTCGTTTTTAGTAATTTTATATACAAGTTTTGGTCATTTTGTTTGGTCACCTATCTCTTTTTGTTGCTTACTAATTTAGTTGTTTTTAACCGATATTATAGTATCATTAGGGCATGGAGGAATCGAACCACCAACCTCTTGCTTGTAAAGCAGACACTCTTCCATTGAGCTAGAACCCTTTAAGAATTTGGGAACCTAACTTACAAAGTCCTCTATAATGGTAAAAAAGATTAATACACAACTTTGAGTATCTAATGGTCGAAAAAGGATGATAGATTGTATTATCTTCAACATGGGATTGATTACGTTCCTTTTTTCTCTATATATCATTATCCTATGATTGTAAAGTTTCTATCATTACAGTACCAACATTTACATCTTGTGACGCAGTAGCATCACCTTTTTCCTGTGATCTGGTGGTATCATGGGCCTAACCTGATTTTGTGTCATCAACTAGTTGAGCCCTCTATAACTGAGAAACAAAATTATCCTCAATTCCTAATTCTATCATAGTGCCACTCATTCCTCTAAGTTGCTAACTATCATCAACCCAGCTACTCAAACGATTTATTGGTCGCCCACTTCAAAGTGTTCAGTAAATATAATCCAAATGGGACGGATCTGAAGTACTTTCAATATTACTCTATGCTACAACCCTATCATTCTTTGCAATCATAGACACATTAGATTATATATGTCCTTAAACTATGAATTCGAAAGTTTGAATCCAAGAAAAACAATTTATAATCTAGCAGATGTTCAACAACTAGAAATTTTTAAAATTACATATTGCTCAACGAAAAACTAATCTAAATGGGGTAGATCAATATGGGGTAGTAGTCAATATGGCTCAGTCACCAAGTGTGAAAACCACAACAGTGATACTCAGCCCCACATAAAATAGCAGTCAAGTTTCTGGGCAAGCAACAGTGATCACGACCCAATATAAGAAGTCACAAAAAATTCACGACGTGTCTAAGAGGGCTCAAAAAAGTCATCAATAGTCACGACCTGTTAGAGAAAGCATCAACATTCTATGGTTCAATTAAGGTAAGGTCAAATAGTCATGGCCTACCCAAGAAGGGTTTTACCTAGTCATGACCCAACTCAAGAAGGGTTCCACACGGTCATGGCCCAACTAGCAACTCAATCATAGTTCAAATCTAAGGGGCTTAGCTCAGTCACCTCCCAACCCTAAGGGGATTCTATTAGTCACAACCCTTAACATAAAGGTGTCTATTAGTCATGGCCTCCCCAAGAAGGGCTTCTATCAGAATTAGCATCCTACAAAAGATTATTCCCATCTCAAGGAAGATCAACACACATCAAGGAAACCCTTAACAAGATGAGAAGATTGACATGACTTATTCATAACAGCAACAACTTGAACAAGAAGACGAAAACACTAGCAGGCTGAGAGGAGAGGTGGTGGTAGCTTAGAGATAGAAACAAAACCCTAGATGTCAATCTATTAGCATTAGCAAATCCTAGACAGGTGAAAGATCATATCTTCACATCAAAAAATTAATAGCTAAAAGTTGCATATGTCTCCTAAAAGGTACATTATAATTAATAGCTAAAAGGTTCATTATAATTAATAGCTAAAAGGTACATTATAATATCACGTAAGCAGAGATATTTATAGAGGTGTATTGCTGATGGAATAGGTGTATAGAGAAAGGTTATGCATGCCTTCCAAATAAGAGGAAAAGTAAGATTTTGATGTACACAGGAGGGTAGCCATGCTGTAAAGGGAGTAAGAGAAATTGCATCCAATAGATGCCTTTCATAATAGCACTCAATATTATTCATGGGATGTTAAATTGATAAAATGAAGGGATATTTTTTATCAGGGATGAATATAATAATAAGAGAGATTTAGGAAATAGATAAATAGATAAATAGAAAATCTATGCAATATATGGATCTCCAAAGGGAAAGTTGTATGGGTATAGAGATTAACAACCTTTTTCATATACCTCTCAAGTTTCTCTACATGTTATATTTTATCTTCCATTGAATTCCTCCTCCACAAAAGTGCAATTCAACTAATCAGATTTTTTCTAGTTCATCTACACAAGTATACATGTGAGCACAACATAGTTCCTCGTTCTCTTGTTTTGTTACAAAGAATTGGATAGTTTCTTTTGGTCCTTTTCTAGCTTCTGTTAGATCTTGATTTATCATCATGCAAAGAGTGAGGATGATGCCATCAGATCAAGGGTCTAACCTTTTTGAACTTGGTACATATATATGCACATGCTTCAAATTTTCCTACAAGTACAAACCCCAATCCTTCAACTCAGGAATATAATATCCCAGGATTTTTAGTAGCACAAAGAATTCATTTGTGAACTATAAAAATAATTACTTTTATTAAAGGACAGGCCCCAAGTTGTATTATTGAAAAGAAACAGAGGATTTAAAAAGGATTGTTGCCAGATGCTAAGATCTGACAAGTTCTAGAAAAAGAATCCAAGAGCAACAAGTGGGGTACTAATGTAGGTTAGATGACTAAGTCTGATTTTGCAAGGTGCTAGAGGCCCCATAATTAGAAAATTCTACAAAATAGAAGTTGTGATCTCATTGAAGGCCACCAAGTCATAGTTGTGATGCAAAGAAACACTGCAATGGTAAGTTGTGATGCAGGTAAAGACCATAAAGTAAAGTTCCGGAGTAGATTTAGGCCGCAACACCAAGGTTGCAAGGTTGTGAGTAGATTGTAATACAACATTGCAAAGAGGCATACGCCCGCTACCTTGTATTGTGAAATAATCATAAGATCGCAATTCCAAGGTTGTGAATGGGACAAATATGCAAGAACTATTTTGTGGGAATTAAAAGATGTGCAATTCAACATTGTAAGGACATAGAACTTGTAACATGCCTTTGCAAAAATGAAGTTCTAAAAAATTATGAAGGCCAAAAGACCTCACTATGGAATATAAAAACAACTCGCTACACAATTGTAATAAAGGAAGCAGAATAGTCAGGCATTTAGCCTTCCAAATTCTACAAATGTTGGGATCCCAATAACCAGAAATCACACACACACACACATCCAAAAAGGGGAATACACGCATAAAAGCTGTGGTTTTCTGTAATATAATCTTCATTCAAGTATAAAAGTTGTGCTTTGCTGTAATACAAGCTTCATTTACAGTATAACTTGTGTAAAATCTTGAGTATATGAACTATTTTATTTTAGTTCTCGATATTTGATCTGATTCTACCTCTGTTCAGTAGAATAAAAAATAAATTATTCAACATAGAGAAACTTAGTTTTGTAACACCTCCCAAAATGAATTCAAGGCAAGAGTTGAATGTACTTGAATTTGAATTAGCAAAGTTGTAAGTTTAAAGACCGCAGGCACATTAATGTCCAAACCATTTGGTATCACTGCAGTTCAAGTTCCTTGGCAAATAGTCCCAATCAAATCACCCAAGTCTTTGAAGAAAAATCACCAATACACATGGTTGATGGTCTGCACTGAAAAGAAGTAAAAGGCAAAGGGAGAAGAGCTATCGAAAACTGTTGAGGCCTAGAAATTCGCAGGCAACAACAGCAAGGGATTCTCCCCAGTCAACGTTCCCAATTAGCCCGTGACTGGTTGGTGTAGGGAATCCGTCCGGTTTGCGGTCCAGCTACCGTATGTCAAGTAACAAAACCAAAAGGGTTTACCGGTTGCGGCCTGGTCCACCGTATATATTTTTGTATTTTTGACTTAAAGTATGATATACACGTGCCTATTTAACATGCAGGGTGATAAAGGATGCAAGGAGCATTCACAATGTGATGCGTAGGTTCTTACCTCTAGTCTTAAACTCCAAAGCATCTAAATCACATATATTCCAAGAAAATAAATACTAACTAGGCTATCTCTAGAGAGCTAGATATTAATTCATGAGTAATGCAATACTGTCCACGTGTTATGGCAAATCACAAATAGTTGTTCTTATAACCAAAACATATAAACATGAATAAAAGTATACATGATAAGATAGCTCATCAATAGTTAAAAAATCCCATTACTCATAGTGGAAAACATCACAGAATATACTAGAGAACGTTCAGGCAAGAACATAGGTTCAGAAAGTTAGAACGCTCTCATAGTTAGTGAAACACAGTTGAAAACGAGATAGTTCCCATTCAACATCGTTCATTTAATCACATTGAAACATTCCACGTATCACTTTCTCCAACAGGCAAAATTTGCAATTGCTGGTTGTAAAACGAAATAGTTCCTCTTACAAACAATAGTTCACAAGTTTTTCCAGGGAAAAAATCCCTTGTAAGTTCTAACTTTCCTATATTTAAACCAAATCATCTAATCTCCTGGGCTTCCCCCAAATGTGTGACCCTTCGGTCCCCCAAGACGTTTAATATCCCCATTTTTATCTTTTCTGTGCGCACTTATGATCCGCTTGGTAACTGACAGATCTTTCCAGGTCTGGGCCTTTGTCGTCATTGGTTTTGTCTTCTCTTTCGCTTGCTCTCCTTGGGATCCTGCCAGTTTCGGTTAGATCTTTGCCAACACTGCCCAGCTCCCTTCTTCCACTTGTCTCCCAGCTATGCCTTTGCGCCGCGGTAGTCTGAATAGTCTCTCGAGTCCACCTGGGCCTTTTGTCATCATCCATTCTGCTTTGTCTTTTATTCGCCCTCCTTGAGGTCTCGTTGATTTCAGCATGGGCTTAACATGGTCTAGCCAAACTTTCTGCTACTTCTTCTCACAGTAATCATTTGTAAAAGTTCCTTGAATCCATCTGCAATTGATCAACATTTATCATTCATTGGGACTGCATTTTCACTAACATCAAATTACATCAACCAAACGATTAATCATCAAGAGAGGCCATGTAATGCACTACTGTTATGAGAACATTAACAAGTGCTGGCACCACTATCTCGTCCACACACGGGTTTGAAAAACTTACCAACGATGGAAAGAGAAAACTCATCGGCGGCTTATCACACTAACATCGGCCAGGTAATCTCATTTACAGCCGCATAAGCGGGTCTTAACCGGCGATGGGGACCACGAGACCGTTAAGCCTATCGGAATTGGAAGGGCTATGACTTAAATTTTGGGTGGACAAGCTTCCAGTCGGCAATCGGAAAGACATCGACGTTGGAAGATAAATGCGTTACATAGCCGCAAGGGTGGAAGAAGAAAGGATACAACCTCTGATCCAACACAAAGTGACGAAGATCCGATAAAGCATCGGCAGGCAGAGTAGTGTTATGTCAGACATTTAGTTTGTTTGAAAGACACAAGGGTGGAAGATAGATAGACTAACTCTTCTAATAATGTGAACAAGCTAAAACATGACGCGACAACAAAAGTTAAGGTCATCATTCGATTTCCGCAACAGAGGCTCCTTAAAGAAACATGTTGCCGACAAGTTGCTTAAACAGCTTTTGAAACCGTGGTTAGCACAGGAACTAAGTTCCCAAGAAGAAAATGCAGCTCGAAGGGTAACAAAACAAACTCTAAACTCCGCGACCCACAGCAGCTTCAAACATAAGCAATTTTTTACAACAGGAAGAGAGTTAACCTCAAAAATAGTCCAGGATTAAAACACGACAAAAGGGTTCATGGATTCAAACGATTTAAGGTGACGCTAAGAATCATAAAGGGGTCCAAAATTTGAAAAAAATTGCGGAAGACAATTGCAGCTGCAACAGAAATCTGAATAGCTAGAGAGATAAGGGCTCAAATCTACTGTGTAGTCTTGAAGTATAGTAGAAGAAAGGCTCAAGCCCATCTTTACCTGAAACGAGGATAGCCAGATCAAATAGCTTGGAGGATCTCCAACTCACAATCAAAGAGAATACAAAAGTACTCTACCAGATGATGGCTTTCATGTCCCTGTAAAAACATTTTGTTAATCTCCCGAGTACTAATCTAATCTGGCAGTGCCAAAGTTCCTTCTATTTCAGTGGTGCCAAAGTTCGTTCTATTTCAGCTAAAGGAACTAGTTCTAGCCCTATTGCTTTAGCTTCAGTGTTAGAAAACTCCTCTTTTGTTCAACAAGATCTATTTAATGTAGAAATGACATTGGAAATAAGCCTTTGGATGGAGTCATGAATGTCAAAAATCTTGATTATTGGACTCAGATGTTAGAAGTGTATATTGAATCTCCAAGGTTATTTGACTCAGAAACTCTCATTTGCTAGGCTGAAGATGACAAGCTATGCCCTGTTATGATGGAAATGTTTTTTGCTAGTGGCAAAGGTAACATAGAAGACTTCTCATCCTCAATTAGGAAGAGTATAGACAAGTACTGTGAAAGAGGTTCCACTTAACAAGGTATGAATGTGAATTAAGAATCCAATGGCAATGTCTTAGGCAAAAGCTAGGTAGAAAGTTAATGATGATATAGCTGAATTCCACAAGTAAAGAATTCTATTGCATATTTCTGAAGAATAAATAAATGCCATTCTGAAGAACATAGGTGGGCTACATAGCTATAATCAAAGGGATATGTTGAATTTGAACAATGAAAAATAAGTTCAGAATGGGACCAACAACGCAATGGGTTACTCTAAGAATTGTGGTTTATCTGATGCAGGGAGACTCAAAGCCTTCCCCGATGCAATTGTTGGCAAGTAGCATGATCCAACAAAAGGTTTCCAATAGCAAGTTCTTATATATGTGTTGTTAAGTCTAATTGATGGCACTGGACTTTTTGCTATAATAATTGAAAGTGTAGTTTCTAGTATCAACCCCATGTCAGAATTCATAGTAATATAGTCAAGGACAGGTTTGTAATATAGTGTCTCAGCAAGGTCTGTATTCAACGAATCTTTCTATGCTCATGTAGATAAGTATGTACTTTTGATTTTAAGTTGGTGAAGTTAAGGGTCAACAAAACTCCATGCTTATTGGACATTGACATTCTTAAAATGGATTGGGAGGTATGTACTGGCTGCTATACAAATTTTGAATCATGGATTAGCTGATTATGATTTCAATCGTTAAGAGTGAAGAGTACAGTAAGGACTTAGAATCCAAAACTTAAAAATCCTTGTAGCCACTAAACGACAGATTTTGATCTAGACAACAGTGTTAAGCTTCAATCCAAATAACATATAATGAAACTGTTTGTTTAAAAGAGAATTTAAGCATCAAAGTCATACCTGTTGCAACACTGCAAGGATTTCATTCGGAGCAGACATAACAAGTGCAAACAATGGAAACATGGTTGCTCTTAAGGAATTGCTTAAAGGAAACCACTCATCACCATTCACCATAGCTCCCCAACAGACAAAGTTGGCATCCAAGTACTCTACCATGAGTTCTGAACAAAGAGTATTCTCACAAAAGCTATTGGTATATGTGTGAACCCTGGTTGTAGTTTGTCCCATTGGAAAAACCTTCCCATCCCTTCCAGACAAAATGAATTCATGAAAATGATGAAAGCACTTACAGTTTTTGAAGGTTTTGAAAGTCGTGGGGTATACATTCGGGTGCCATTGCGATGGTGGAGAGCTCAAATGTTGGTGGCTCAGCTGGCTTGTTGAAAACCCTCGCCTAATAGAAGCCTCAGCTGTTGCACAGCACAAACAAACCACAACCGGCATTGCACAATCCCTTGAGCTTCACAACCTGTGTTGCAGAAGCCATTTGCTGAGTGATACATGTGTATAGGCCTCATAAAAAAATAAAAAAATTAATCTAGCATGATCTATATTAAATCCAATGCATTTCCACTTGCGTTCAAAATTGAACCCTTTCCATCCCTTCCAGACAGAACGAATTCATGAAAATGATGAAAGCTCTTACCATTTTTGAAGGTTTTGAAAGCCGTGGGGTCTACATTTCGGTGCCATTGCGATGGTACAGAGCTCAGATATTGGTGGCTCAGCTGGCTTGTTAAAAACCCTTGCCTGATAGAAGCCTTAGCTGTTGCACAACACAAACAAACCACAACCGGCATTACACAATCCATTGAGCTTCACGACCTGCTTTGCAGAAGCCATTTGTTGAGTGATACATGTGTTTAGGCCTCATAAAAAAATCACAAATTTGAATTACCCATAAAAAAAGAAGGGCAGGGGCGAGCAACATTTGAAATTACCCATCTAAAAGATGTTAAAATTCCTATGCTATAAAGTTCAACTCATTATGCAAAACATTGAAAATATGATCAATTATAATCATTTAATCATGTCATGCAATCACTGCTTAATTGCTTAGTTGTGTAAGATCGTCATTTATGATTGATGACTATGAGGCACTAGCCACCGAAATGTGACTCTGACTCCCAAGTCACTTGGGGTTGCAATCTAAAGTGTGAAATTTTGTCAACAACTACGACTATAACAAAAAAAAACAACTATTAGTCTACTACTAGGCCCGAAAGGAGCTCAAAAATTTGTGCCTACTACCTATGTGAACCTCGATACCAATTTCCACTCTTTTTTTGTCAAAATGAAATTTAAAAGGTTGGTTTGATAAGTCCTCCTCTACAAGACTTCATTTATTGCACGAATATCATGGACTCACGACAACTATAAAGAACACTCGATGTCATGCAAATACAAATAATGGCATGTAGCTAGGATCACAAAGTGTGCAGAAGTTGATTTATGCATTGCTTGAGAGAGGTTTCCTTGGGCACACGATATGGAGAAACAATGGTTATTAATAAAATTAAAAAAAAAATTGTTGGCTCAAGAATAGCCTTCAATTTGATGGGTGGCATGATCGTGATGTAATCTCCCTCCGTCCTTCCAAACATTTGTGGTTTCTCACAACTTTTGTCCTCATCGCTACCAAAATACATATAAAAATTACTTGTCTTTACATTCTCTTCTCTTTAAATCCTCCTTGTCTTTACATATAAATCCTTACTTGTCTTTACTTGTCTTTACATCCTCTTCTCTTTAAGGATTATTATGCATGCACATCCTCACCTTATAATACGAATTGGGTCAAGGAGCAAAGACAACCATAAAATATTAGATGTGCCAAGACGCAAAGAGTAAGAGACAACTATAAGTAAGTCTTATATTAAATTTAACATATAAGTCTTTGATTAACACTATCAATTGAGATTTGACACGTTGGATTCTTGTGATATTCTTATCACTCCTTACAAATGTAATTGCAAGGCATTCTTTGAAGGTGAAGTCCATAATTTTAGGTCTTCTTCATCATTATCATGCCTTTTGGTAAGACAATAAAGAGGGTAGTGGCCTGCATTAGCATGGAAAACGGTTTCGACATAGAGGTTATAAACATTAATTGTTTTCATTAAATAACTTAAATTCCTACCCGTGACTGTTTATTCACTGAATCGTGTACTGGTACAAAACACAACAAATTTTAGAGCCACAAGTCCTTAATTACTCACACCTAGAACTTTCTCAAATCTAGCCATTAATAAACTTCTTTTGGTATTTTGGTTCAATTTAAAAGGCAGAGTGTTGAGACTAAAATATGCAGTGAGTTTCAATGATTCAGTTAACTTAGGCCCCTCCATCACATACATGTATGATTTCACGACAAGTGTTGAACAAAAATATTCATTCCCCAAGCCCGGATATGCTAGCTTTGCTGACTTGTTTGGTATGTAGGAATTTTTTTTTAATGTTTTATGAGTTGTGTATTATTTTTTCTTAGGTGCCCAATCCTTATCATTCTTACATCTCTCAAGATTTGATTGCATGTGGATGCCCCAATATGGTTATGGCATAGTCTAAGTAGTTTTTTTGTACAATGAAGTGTGCTCCAACTTGAAAAAATACAATAGAATAGTTGTTATGTTACTGAGTCAACAAAAGAGAATATTCTAGACATTTGTCATTGATGGCTTGTTCTTACTAGATTGGAACAAATGGTAAGTTCGGAGATCAAGAGGGATCCAACTGTGCTCCTCAAACCCTAGCAAAATGGGATTACAAAGTAAATATGTGATCTCCCTTGAGAAATTTATTCAAAGAGCCTCCCATTGATATAGAAGTGAGCCAAGTCCATGAGTCATCCCGTTAAGATGAGCAAAGGGAGGAGGCCAGGGAGTATTCACTTGATCTCTTTAAGAAGCATTTTGTGAGGCTTCAAGGTTTCTCTAGTTTTATATCTCAGATAAGCCATGCCATTGACTCTGAATCCTTCACTTATGAGGATGCATCCAAACAACAAGTTTTGAAATATGTTATGAAATTCATTTAATAATGACATGTGGAAAGTGGTTCTCAACTAACCTTAGACTTGGCATTGGCAATAGGTTGATTCCACGAGTTCAAAATCCTAGTAAGCTAAGAGAAACAACAAGATACATGAGGAATCACATCCTCGAGGCTCTATTGGGAGTTCATAGTGCGGTCCAAGCCGGGTGCGATCCCCAGGTGATTTTGACAACTTAGATGCCCCCGATTTGTGGTAACTTACCAAATGGAAAACCTGCTAGTCATGGGGGTTCTTCCCATTATCCAAAAAAAAACCACTCCATTGTCCTCATGTCTTTATTCTTAATAAGAATAAAGAAAACCAAAACTTCGAAGCCCACATTGACAACCAATTCAATTATGATTTTGAGAGATGAATGAGCCAACCGACTTGTTCTCTTGGTTGATGTGAAGAATGAATGAATGTTCAGGGAACCATTGTGGGATCTCCTGACATTCATGTTTAATACCCATAAATCATTTTTAAACTGGTAATTTATCGAAGTTCGGGTTGGCAATTCAAATGTAGATTTTCATGGCAAGGAATGGAGATAAATGGTATTGTACTGCCTCTTTGCAAGGTGTGTGTAGGTGGGTGGGGCGGTTGGGGGTGGGGGAACTACTAAACCCAATGGCCATATCAGTTAATGTAAAACTCAATGGATAAGAATATTTTTATGGTCAATACCTCACAACCTCTATTACTTGTTATTAGCTCCAATATCTCAATTCCTACAGTATCTAGAAGTATTATGACATGCATCATCATCGTGGACATCAAGGTTGTCATCATCATCATCATCATCAATGCCATATGGTACATCACCATCATCTTAACCATCATAATTGTCAGCATTAAGTACATCATCAACAAAATCATCGTCATCATTCTCATTATGGTCCCTCATATGCCATTAGTGTTCTTAATCACTCATCGACATTAGGATTAATTTCATGTAATTGTTAAGGTCATTTATACGTCGTTACAATCATTTCGATGATAATATAAGGATTGTTTATATCTCGTTACAAAAATTTGGGTTCCGTTAGAATCAATTAGGATCGAAAAGTGATACCACATGCATAATAATCGTTAACATCCACATCGTCATCATCATCATACAATAAATCAACATCATTGTTGTCATCGCAGTCATCATCAATATAATTGCAATAATAATGAGCAAGGAGCCCTACTACCTCACAAGAATGGATGATATAGTCTTATCATTATCAAATCATATCCATATCATGTTTTGGGAGAAAGACACCATGAACATTTACACACTATTATTATAAGTGACTGTCACTTATCATGTTTTGGGAGAAAGACACCATGAACTGATATTTTACATTAACAACTCATTCATGACATCAAATGTGTTAAGCAAAATCAAATATGAACATATCAAATTTGAGAGAGTTCACATGCCTGGGAATAAAGCGTTGAAATGACTAAGTAAATAACTTCGTGTGCCCATAAATGCTGCTACAGATATATCATCTCCGCCATAGTTACTTTGTCACCAAGTGATGAATTAAAGTGTTGTAGATGGCCTTCAAAATGTTTGTCTGTCAACACAGGAGAGACCCTTCACAAGGTAACGCTGCTATAGGTTCAGTTCACTTAATAGTGACAGTCTCTTCTGTTACACGACTTGGAGCTATTATCCATCAGAAATAATTATTAAAGACTCCAATATTGCAAGCAATAATCCATACCATATTGCAAGGAAAGACATCTGCTTGGTTGGCTGACTTACTATCGTATCAGGCAAGTCAATCATTCTCTGGTTGGCGTCTCAGTAAGTCTGGTCGGGTTCGACCGATCGGTTGGAGGTTTTAACTCGCCTTGGGGTTTTTCCTAAGCGGCTTATGGTAAGTAAGGAAAACCTGATAAAGCAAGGAGAAAGAGCATTCGGTGCCTTTGAAGGGAAGAAATATATGTCTAATTGAGGGAAATAAAAATAGGGGCCTAAACGGTCCATTGTATTCGCATAAGTATTTATAAAATGAAATTTTATTATTAGTATTATTATTTTGGTATTACACCTTAAATGGCATCTTAATTAGTTCTAACACTTTCATTAAAAATTTAACCATTCCTTCAATGTTCCACCACAACACATACCTTACAAATGGAATCTTCATCATGTCAACAATATATGATCCTATAATGGGGATTTTTCTTGGTGTCCAAGTTAGGGTTGATACAAAAATACAAGTTATTGACCCATGAATTTGTCTTTGGATCTCATGGTCCATACATGGGACCTTGGACCACCACACAAGTTCTATAAAGGGAATCTTTGGAATATGAGTGAGATATGGTGTTTCATGCAAGATTTAGTAAACAATTGATGGTATTTAGAATCATAAAATGTTTTAGGGTTGAAAGTCAAGGTCTTGAGCCATAACATTTTTCTGTGGAGCTCATGGGTTGTGCATGGGGCCACAACAACCACATAGGAAATTAGTAGTGAATATCATCCCTCGAGTGCATTATGGTGGTGATTTTAATTTTTTCCACCTTAGAGGTTAATTTTAGTGCCTAATACATGGTTTGGTGCCAATATATAGGTTGTTTTTCCATAACATTTGTCCTTGAGGCTCATGGGCGATGTGTGGGGCCTTGATCCACCATAGTTTTGTATGTGAGAGGGATATGGCACTCATTTAAAGCTTTGGATGCTAAGTTTCATTCTCATTTCCCATTCAATAGTCCAACGCAAAAATACAAATCCCTACACCAATATTTTCCTCTATGGCTCATGGCCAATGTGTAGGGCCTTAGTTATCACATAAGCCCTTCATAGGAAAAATTTAACCTGCAAGAGGAATATGGTGGCCATATCAAGATTTGTAACACTAAGGATGGTTGTTATGAACCAAGATTTAAATTAAGGAGGGTATAAGTCTTTAGCAATTCCATATAGGTCCCATGGTCCATGCATAGTCTTTTAGGCCACCACATAGAGCTTTTGTAAGGAATTAAACATACATGTGATATATGGTCATCATTTTGAGGATTAGCAAACTAAGGATGGTTTTAAAGGCCCATTCCTTGGTATATGTACACATATAAAATCTCACATTACATATTTTCATAAGGAGCTCATGGTCCATTTATGGGGCCCCAGCTAACATACATGTCCTCCATAAGGAATTTTGGCTTTTAAGTATAATATTGTTAAGATTTTCAGGTTTAAACTACCAAGGATGGTTCTCAATTCATGTCCCATGGTTTGATGTGAAAAGAAATGGTATTAGACCATAACATTTATTTGGGGCTCATAATCCATCCATCGGGCCATAAGCCACTACTGGGGATAAAACTTTGTTAGTGTGGTGTCTTTGCATGTTAAATTGGGATATTTAATGTGTGCAAGCAAGTTAGGATAATTATAGAGTATGGTTCTTGGTGCAAAGGTCATGGATCCCAATGATTGTTTTTGTCGATGATTAGATCCAGAAACACACTTCATTCTTGCTTTGATTGGAGGTGTGTGGGGCTATGCACTCAGTGATCATAGGGAGATATGCACTAATTTTACATTGTTTGTGGGCATGAACTCCTTCTACATAAATAAAATATAGCATCACACAAAAATGCTATCACATGAATAATGATAAATGACATTAATGTTGATATATTTGACTTTATGTTAGATGTTTTCTAAACACAATCCCTAGCTCTAAACCTAGTGGAATTCCTAGCGCAGTTCCTTTCAAAATTTCTGGCATTATTCTAGGTGCTATACCTGGATCTATACCTAGCACTATGTTGGATGCTTTCTAGGCGCAATTCCTGGCTCTATGCTTGGCATTATGTTGAATATTTTTCTTGTCAAAATTCATGGTGCAATTCTTGTCGCTAACCCTAGATTAATATATGGTGCTATGCTATTCATGACGATTTTTGGAGGCTATTCTTAGCGTTATATGGGATGCTTTTGTGGACGCTAATTGGGACGTTAATTGGGATGCTAATTGGGATGTTAATTGAGATGATAATTGTGATGCTAATTGGGATGCTAATTGGGACGTTAATTGGGATGCTAATTATCGTCCAAAATAGCGCTAACTTTTAAAAAAGGGACGATAATTGGGATGCTAATTATCATCCAAAATAGCGCTAACTTTTAAAAAAGGGATGATAATTGGGATGCTAATTGGGACACTATTTGGGATTCTAATTGGGATGCTAATTAAGATGCTAATTGGGGCGTTAACTGGGATTCCAATTAGCATCCAAAATAGCACCAAATTTTAAAAAGGGATGGTAATTGGGATGCTAATTGAGATGCTAATTGGAATGCTAATTGAGATTCTAATGGGGATGCTAATTGGGACACTAATTTAGACGCTGATTGGGATGATAATTAGCGTCCAAAATAACGCCAACCTTTAAAAAGGGATGCTAATTGGGATGCTAATTAGGATGCTGATTGGGACGCTAATTGGGACACTAATTGGGACGCTAATAAGGACGCTAATTGGGACTCTAATTGGGATGCTAATTAGCGTCCAAAATAGTGCCATCATTTAAAAAGGGACGCAAATAATGCCATTAAAAGCGGCATCCTGTGGAAAAGCGTCCACTTTGTCCAAAAACTGATGAAAAATACACTAAAAGTGATAGTGGATACTAAAAAGGAAGCTAAAAGAGATGCTAATCACAGGTTTTTGTTGTAGTGGATAGTGAGTAAGGAACATGCGTACCCATAGATTCCAAAACGATTCTTTAGGGATCGAGTCTTGGATTTCCTCCCTTAACCATGTTGAGGTCTTAATACGCATATCTAATGCTCAAAACCTCTTAAAGGCATGTGCATATTTTCTTGGAGACTAAGCATACCTTGAGTAGGTCATGTGTGGTGCTTCATGGGTGCCTTAAATATTCCATTATGTCTGAAGGCACGAGCATATTCCTTCAATCATGTATTGGAGGTCCAATACCCACTGCTGGAAACCACCTAATTCCACCAACATCAATATTCATAGTCCAAATATACCTATGAGATGCCATGCATGATTGTTTAAGGCATCCTTCTTATCTCTAGATTCCTAGAAGATTTAGTTAGGGAATAAGGATATAGTTTCCTCCCCTGGCCATGTCTATGGCCTTGAGATGCATACCTAGTGCTCAACAAATGATGATGGCATGCATATCCCCATTAAGATTCAAAGGATTCACTTTCAACATCATGTGTGGTGGTTGGAGGCATCAATTTTGGCCCTAGATGGTTAATAACTTCCTTTAAGGCCTAAGGACCAAGTGTTTCCCCCCACCCATGTCAAGGGGCCTAATATTTATACTTAGTGCTAAAAATGTTCAAATGCCACTAGTATCCCCATTTCAAGGTAAATGATACCATGGAAGGCTCTATTGAGGTTGTTCAACACATCACTCTTGGCTCTAGATTCCTAGAAGCATATTCTAGGGGCTAAGGCCTAGGTTTCATCCTCTTATTATGTCTAAGGTCCCAAGACACATACATAGTACTTAGAAATCCCTAATAGTTCCCATATCCTCATTTAAATCAAAACTATCAACTTGAGAGGTCATCTATTGTGATTCAAGGTGTCGTTCATGGACCTTGAGCCCTAAAAGTTGGTTTACAACCTAAAATTAAAGCTTTATGTACCAACCATGATTAACACCTTATCCTCCATATCTAAAACTAAAAAAATCTTAATCATGGCCATATCCCAACTTAAAGGTTGAGGATACCCTTAAGAGATCATGTGTATTTGTTTGAGGTGTGTTCTTGGTCCTATATGTCTATAGGGTTCCTTTAGGACCTAAGGGCTAGGTTTCCTCCCTCAACCATGTCTACATATATGTTCCTAGTGCTAAGAGAATTCTAATGCACTGTATATTCTCTCTTAGATGCAAAAAATCACATACATAGGTCCTATGTGCAGGTTCGATGCCTTGTTCATCGACCTCAAGCCTTAAAAGCTACCTTTAATGCTTAAGTCTTTAGTTTCCTCCTTCAAGCATGGTCAAGGGACTGTGACCTATACTTAGTTCTTAAAGCCTCCTAATGGTGTCTATATTAAAACACAAAGAAAAATTATGCTCTTGGGAGGTTAGGCATGGTTGTTTGAAATGTTGTGCTTGATGATGCTAAAATATTACTATAGGTCCTAAGTCTTGATGATGCAAAATATTATTTTTATTCATTTCCCTAGCCATGCACCAAAACCATTTTTTGTGGTTCTCCATAACGCGTATGCATTTTGCTTCTCCAAAACACATGCGCATTTTGTTTCTCCATAACATGTGCATGTTTTCTAACTATAAAACGCGTACACATTTTGTAACTATAAAATGCGTGCGCATTTTGATTAGCCTAAGTTACGTGTCATATGACATGTCAGGCTCAAGCTTAACCAAACCAAGCATTACATAACGCGATTGCATTGTATTTTTATGTATCGTGAACGTGTTTCCTAAAAGTAGGATTGCATCTAAGAGGTCCCTCATCTTCTTGCAAACACCCCTATGCAAATTTGATTTATGATAATAGAAATCTAGAGGAAGTGATCTCTTATAAGTATCTCAAAATCGATATTCATCACAAGCTCAATTGGAACTATAGCATTCTGAAAATGATTAATGGAAGGTGGAAAGCTTATTTTGGTCTTGAAAATCACTGTAAATTAGACAATCTAGTCATGTGGGATAAAAAGAAGTTCCTCTTTGAAACTCTTGTCATCCCTGTTATTTTTTATGGTTGTGAAGTATGGGGGTGCAACATTTCTAGAGAATCTTGGAGGAAGATTGAGCAAATCGAGAAACAATTTATAACTTATAACCTCAAAATTAAAAGCAATACGCCTTATCCTATTCTCGTCATAGAAGTGGGTCTTTCCCCCATCGAGAGCAATGATATGACTAGGTACTTGATGTACAAGCATAAGATAAATAACATGGAAAAAGAGAGACTTCCTAAAATTGCTTTAAACTCAAGTCAAAATCGACTACGCCTCAAGCAGTGTTGGTGTAAAGATATGATGGCTTGGTTAAACCATTGGGGCATTGATGAAAATACATTTTGGAGAACATTGATACTGTCAAAAATATTATTACTTCTAAGTTTAGAGAGAAATCTAGTGTGAGGAAAATTTAGTGGTTAAGAGAAAATTAAGATACTATAAGGAGGTCATTAATCATAACTTGGAAGATCGGAAGTATCTCTTGGTAGTAACTAGCTCACAGAAGAAAATTAATATAGCCAAGAATAGAATGAACTATCATCAAATCTATAGCGAAACAGGAGGCAGGTCTATTCCTAAAACTCCATGGGAAGAAAGGGTTTTCCATTTTTGTGAGTCTATGAGCATTGATGATGAAAATCACTTTCTCCTAGAGTGCATTGCTTACACACACATTAGATCTGAGTTTCATAGTATTTCTTACAATACAAACTTTTATAACCTCCTAACTTGCCAGAACTATATGGTGAGCCTCCAAAGCTTATTGACAAACTTTTTGAGCACACGGACAAGATTTTAAAGTAAACCAAGTATTATCATTAGAGGAAATTTGGGGTCTAAAATGGGCCTTATAAGAAAAAGTGCCAAGATAAGTTTTTGTGAGTTGGAATTCAAGAACCAATAGAATTTCAATAAAATAAGTCAACCATAATGGTTGAATTGACATATTTGTCATTAAAAAAAACTATTTTTTTTGTTTGTATTTTCGACATATCTCATTGTGTTTTTACTCAAATTTCGATCGGGAGAGCTCATTGGATGCGGAATTTGATTCCGCATCCAACGAGTACCCACACTGCATACTTTTGACAGACCCGGCTACCCCAAAAACAAGAAATACCTGAAAAAACGTGATGATGACATCATCATCACATTTTTTTAGGTATTTCTTGTTTTTGGGGTAGCGGGGTCTGTCAAAAGTATGCAGTGTGGGTACTCGTTGGATGCGGAATCAAATTCCGTATCCAACGAGCTCTCCCGATCGAAATTTGAGTAAAAACACAATGAAATATGTCGAAAATACGAACACAAAAAGTAGTTTTTTTCTTTCTTCCTCCAAAATTAATCAATATTATTTTATTATTTTAACTATTATTTTATTATTTTAACTATTATTTTATTATTTTCCTTAGGAGGCCCATTTTAGACCCCAAAATTCCTCTAATGCCTTCTTAAGATCTGATAGACCAAAATTAGTACCAATAGACATTAATCATTATGATCATCATCAATTAAAATATGTAAAATGAAATATATAAAAAAAATATGTTTATTTGTTTATTGGCATCGGGGAAACATACCAACATCAAAACAATAGATTGTCATCCTTAAGATACATATACCATTGATTCCTTTCTACAGATAGTCAGGAATAACATTATATAAACTAGAGTAATAGGGGATAAAAAAAGGAAATACCATAGATATATAACTAAGAAGACTAGTCATCATCATAGTTGAGGATAAGAGGAACCTCTTCACCCCTGGTTGGTTTGTGAGTCTTCTCTACATATTCGATTCCATGAGCAACTTTGCCAATGATATTGAGTTTGGCATCCCATTTTGCTATCCGAGTTTGAATCTTGTCCACTTGTAGCAATATTTTATTGTGAGACTCATTGCACTCCAAGAGTGTTTTACCCATCAAAGTCGTCATTTTCCAATTAATACCATTGTTTTAAAATATTTAGAATCGTGTACCCTAGTAGTATTTATAACAAGGATCCAAGGTTTCAGTTCAACCTCAATCCCTTGGTGCTGCTGAAAGCCTCTATCCATTTAAGATTTTCCTTCATTTCAAGAAATCTCGAGCATTGAATGCGATATGGGGCACGCCCTTAATAAATAGTTGTAGTGCTCATGGCTTCTTTCTTAACTCCGGAATAAGTATTCAAACCTTTACCCTTGTGCTCATGTTAGTCTCTTCCTCTATTGATTGTCCAAGAGAGAATTAAGATCACAATTTCCTTAAGGAAAGTGAGGCCTTGAAGATTGGGGAGAGTCACGGGAGAGACTACTAAATCAATAATGAGGCCTTTGCAAAAATTTTAAATTAGAGAGTTAAAGTCACTTTGGATTCAGCTTTTGCCTCTCCAAATAGAGAAATCCAACAAATTAGAAGTATCAAGTCCAATTGAATTACAGGGATATATTCGAGAAGAGAGGAAGCAAATAGAACCAGACCATGCACCGAACTAATTTGCAATTAGGACAACGAAAGAAGCTCTTGCCATTTCTTACAATTCCACTCCGCTTGAGAGACAACCAAGGAATGGAAGATAATCATGCTTCGGTCTTGAACAATATTTACATCAATCATCATCCACCGAAACATTTTTGGAGGATTAATGACATGTAGAGGTCTTAAATTGTGACAACCCCATTGGATGTTACAACTCGACGAGCTCATGAGTGGTTTCATTTATGGGTGTATGCAAGATGTCTCACCCTCCCCTGCCACCTACATCCTTGTGATTAGCATGCTTCAATCTTGAACCATCTTTCCATCAGTCGTCATCCGTTAAAATGTTTATAGAGGAATAATGGCACGTATAGGTCTTATATTATGACAACCCCAAGGAATGTTACAACTCGGTAAGCTAATGAGTGCTTTGATTGATGGGAGCATGCAAGATGTCTCACCCTCCCATATGCCTGATATCCTATGATATCCTTTTGACGCCAATTGCGGATGAGCAAGTGTGACCCGTGTTTGGCATCGATCGGTTGTTAATCACAGCACCCCCTTTTAACACCCCATTTGAGAAAAAATGTTAAATTATATATTAAAAAACTAATAATAATATTTATTGAATTATCAAATCAAATCATTAAAAAATTGTACTTAATTATGAGCTTTATTTATTTATTTGTTTGCTTTTGATCTTAGAAACCATGACCTAGGGGTATCTATTCTGTCAAAATCACTTAGTGATCGCACTCGACCTAGAGCACACCAACCATCAAGATGACTAGATTTTGGGGTGTCTCCTCCGAAGTTGTTCATCCTTAAGGGGAATTGAACCCAGGTCGCCTTCCCGATGAGACCCATACCTTAACTGAATGAGCTAGCAAAAATTGACAGTTATAAGCTTTATTAAACATTGAAAAAATTATGGATTATATATATATATTTTAATAAAATAATTTTATAATAAAAAATAAAATTAGATTTAAAAAAAAATAAATGACCTTTTGAATTTAAAAATTCCCAACCCAAACATCTAAATGAAAAAATAAAGAGCATTAATAACCACTTATAACATTGATTATTAATTCTGACTTAATCACTACTTACAACATTGACTAATAATTCTACTTTTCATAGTTTTGTAACTTTGTTAATAATAACAACAATTACTATTGCAATCA